>CM076579.1:395953790-396169966 GCA_034641835.2 Pinus albicaulis | reverse complement strand
AACATTTTCCAACCCGGAATACATCGAAGTTTACATTATTTATAGGCACTTAGCCTTTACCATAAGTCTGCCAAGTGGCTAGACTATTTAACTTTCAACTAACACTTAAATCTAACCATAAACTAAATTCTAGAGACTAGGACTGACACCTTTTCGAAATAAGAGTAAGAGTCCTACTAGGACTTAAACTCCTAATTATTACATTCAAAAAAATTAAAACAAATCTTCCTCGAAAGGAATATAACCTTTTTATCATGCTGACCATTAAAAAAATATTAATACCATGATTGCATTCGTGAAGTAACTTTGCCTATTATTTAGGAGAAGTTAGTTTGATGACCTGGCACATGTATGACTAGTGTCTTCAAACTCTTCCTTTAACTAAAGTCTCCATTTGGAAAATCTGATACTCTTTTTCATCCTGATACTCTTTGACACCCTGATGATGGATAGCTTTAAACATGCTTAACCTTCCTCCCCCTTTCCATCATTTATCATGAAAATTCAACTTGCTGTCCAAAAACTCTGTTTTGAGCTACGAAATTAGCTTGTTTTAGTAGCGCACATAAAAGGATGATATGTGGTACTCTTCTGCTTATCTTTACCATTAGAGGATATTTAATGATAAAAAACAACTAGATATAACCTTCAAAAATTTTCATTTCCATTAGTTTAGGTCTCTCAAAACCAAAAAGAAATCTCCAGAAATTCCGCAGCAAACACTGGGCTTCAAGCCTGACACTTGCTGCCGAATTGCCTAATACTTTGGAGATCTGAAAAAACCTGGATTTGGGCTTCAGAAAAGTATATGAACATGCCTGCATGTATTTTATTTATAATATAAGACAAAAAGATCATGATCTAATTATTACCTCCTTATCTATCAGCAGTTTCAAATAGCTTTGTTCATGATTCCTCTTTCCAAGTCTCCTTTCTTTGATTCTGTCTTCATCAACTCCATCTCTTCTTTTAGCTCTTTCACTTGTCTTTGAAGGCTTCTTCTCTCTTCTTGTAAACATAAATTCGTCTTTCTTATATCTGACACTATGATGCGTAAAGGCTGTGTCCTCTTCAACAGATTTTTGGCTTTTGCAACGGAAGTCTCAAAATGAGTAACTTGTTCATTTAATTTCTTCTCTACCTCATTTATCATCTTTCTATATTTCTTATATCCTTCCAGCTCTTTCTTTGTCTCAGACAATTCATCCTTAATAGCTTTCAATTGTTCTTCCAAAATCTCCTTTTCAGTTTTCTCTATGACCTTGTCTTTTCCTTTTCTCTGTTTGACTGTTTCTTCTTTGTCTTTGCTCTATCTTTTAGAAGAATCTGTCTCAGGTTTCCTTTGAAACTTTCTTTTAGATTTATCTGTCTTCTTATCCTTTATAACCTCTGTTTCACTTGGTGATTATGACAATAAATTCTTGTGCCATTTCTCCCTTTCCTTTATCTTCCTTCTGTTTACTATCACCAATAGTAATAATTTCTGATATTTGTGACCTAGTGAGAGGTTTTCGAGGTTTGAAAAGAAAGGCTGAATCTTCTGAAGAGAAGTCTAATTTCTTTACTATGAGTCCCTTACCTTTGGCTTAGATGTTTTAACTTTATCTACTTTCACCACAGGAGTTTCTGCAATGTCTATAGCCTGTAGAATGTCTTCAAGTCTGCCTTTACCTTTAACGTCTTCTTCATCATTTCCTTTAGATCTCTTGGCTTCAGATTTGATCTTGTTGTCTATAACATGTTTTTTATTTTTCTTTCTAGTTCTAGTTGTTGGAGGTGATGATGTATCTTGGACTAAATCAGCTTCCTCTACCAAGTCTTTATCTCTAACCTTTAAACCTTCATGCTGATTTCTCTCTAATTCTGCAGTAGCATTGACATTCATTTCTTGCTTGGAAGAAGATGTTTTAAGCTTGGAGACTTTCCTTGGAGATAAAACATCTATTTCATATCCATTCATGAACAAGAATGATGCCTAATCTCTGTTTAGTTTATTTAACTCCTCCAAAACTAGAAATTTCATCAATCCATGGTGAAAAATGGAGGTTTCATTCCTTTCAGGTCTCCCTTGCACCTTGTCTGCCATTTTCCCAAGACTTCTAAAGAGATAGAATGGAATATATATCAAATTCTTCCCTGTGAAGTGAAGCAATAATTTGAAATGATACATATAAATTGTCTGAGAACAACCTTCACATGTAAAATATTTTTGTATGACTGTTAACAACTTGGAAAATTCATCTTTAAGACAGGTTCTAGGAATTCCTTTTGTCATTTTAATCCCTGCATGCTCCAGCTTTAAGTAGTCATCACAAATTTTCAAATCAAATTTGGTAGCTTTAAACCATTCCTCTCCAGTTCTTGGGATCCCTATTGCTTTAGAGATACTATCAGGTGAAATTGGGATATGAAGACAACCTACCTTTGTAAATGTACCTCTGAAATTAACCACAAAGTCTCGTGATAAATGTTGATGATGCCCTTGCAATTTATGAAAGAATTCAATGCACCCTGCCTTTGTAAATAACTCGGTGAAATATTGATCCTCCAAGACTAAATCCAGAGCTATAGGTTCATATCTAAATGGAAAACCTCCTTTATAAAGCTTCTTTGGTGTAGCCATTTCCTGTGTTATGCAGTGGTGGCCTTCCTTATAACTTAGCACCTATTTGGGAGAATACCCTTGATGACATGTAGCAGTTAAAAATGGAAAGAAAATGATATAACAGCTAGGGTTTCTACTGGGGAGCTTATTGACAGAGAGCTGCTTTGGTAGCAAATGATGAGTGTGGAAAAACAAAGTGAAAGAGATGAGAGATAAGCTTTCAAAAGCGAAATGAGTAGACTTAAGACAAATGATGATTGATATGAGAAAGTGCATAACTTTTAAATGATGGATTTAGTCTAGCAACAGGTCCTTGAAATTCTTAAACACTAACCATTCATCATTACTCTTTAAACCATTAAAAGCTGACAGAGTTTTCATAGCACGTTTCATTTGACAGATGTCAGTTTCGCTATGGAACTACTAGGTGTTTCCATAGCGAATTCATTAATTTCATGCTGTATTTGTTGCGGACTCAGACAATTTTCTGAAAAATGGCCAGATTTTGGAGTTCTGATCATTTCAAAGTATCCATTCAGAACATACTCCTTCGATGTAACTTGGAATCATTTATAACCCCTTATCCAAATTTTTAAAAACTTAAATACACCATGAAATTTATCATTTTATGATATCTTGCAACCTAACCAATTTGAAAAGAGAATTATGACTCATTTTCAAGCATGAGATTTTGAAAATTTGAGGTGTGATAACACTATATATTGGGGTTCCCCTCGGGGATGTCGAAACTAAATTGGGGATCTAGGTGTTTTGCCCATATAGCGAGCTCTCTACAACCGTGACCCCCCTAAAAATGTCTTTGATTTGAGGTATCTTTAGTTTCCATACTTTTTAGGGACTTACACAAGGTGACTGGGGCGGGCTTCTCTGATACCTAAAACAGATGGAACTACTCTATCTTCAGTATTTGGGAGGGCACTCGTCTTCACGAGAGTGCTTACACCTATTGTCTAAGGTTCGCGCGAAGCTTTAGAGTAACCGTAACTGTATATTTGACCAACTCTCTATGTATGCTATTATGATACTAGGTTTCATCTCTAGCAAACAATAGTACTCAGATAGGGTCATACCTGTTCTGGCTACTTGATTGATTGATTTTAGAAGTCCTTTTTTATTTTTTCTTTTATTAGGTGTGTGGTTACTATCACTGAGACTTTATAATACATCATAGTAATAAAAAATTGATAAAAGTAAAAAAGTCACTGTGGCGTCCTTCGACCCTCGTCATCTTTCTAGACGGCAACAAGGTCTCCCTCCATTAACATTGGGGGAGGATTCGAGTCTCGGTGAGCCAGTGCCTTCTCTAGAAGCGCAGTCTCTAGTGACAACCCCTAAATTTCATATAGCTCCATATCATACGGAGTTTCCAAAGGATCCTTTTACGGAAGGAGTCGTACCTCCTTACAATCCTCCTCTCACTGATCCATCAGGGCCATTGTTAATTCAGGTTACACCATTGCCAGTTATGTCTTCGACTGCATCTACATCCATTTCACAACCGGCGCCCATGGGGTTGATGCCATCGGTGGCCAACTTGGTTCAACCACCATCTTCCTTGCCAGTTGTCAGTTCTACACCAATAATTAGCAACCCCAGTAGCCAAGCTATACCCGGTCCCAGCAATCCGATCACCACAACTGTAAGTGGACCTCCTAACCCTTCGGGATCTACTCCTATTGTGACTGCGCTCGGACCCATGGTTTCCACTCCCGCTAGCGGGGCTACTTCGGTTCCTTTTAGCAACCCTTTCAATTGGAACCCATTGCTCAGTTCAAACCCCTTGGCTATTATGCCAGGGGTCAGTGTCACAAATACATATATGCCAGGGGGGCACTTCGGTACCCCTATATTCACTAGGACAAATAGGACAACCAATTGTTAATGATGTTCCTTTGAGTGGTCAAACTTTTGGTGTAGGTTCTATTCCGACGGTCAACTATGCAAATAGCATTATGCCACTGGCTAACTCTATCGCGTCCATATGGGCGAACCAACCCCAAAGTCAATTTTGGCAAGGGGGAAACTATTACACTGGAGGAATCCAATAGTTTTCCCCCCAATATAACATACCCTACGTACAACAACCATACAGCCCCACACCCCCACTCACTGGGAAC
The DNA here is from genome assembly GCA_034641835.2 of Pinus albicaulis. Taxonomy (NCBI): domain Eukaryota; kingdom Viridiplantae; phylum Streptophyta; class Pinopsida; order Pinales; family Pinaceae; genus Pinus; species Pinus albicaulis. Next base: position 396,165,223 of record CM076579.1, on the reverse strand, counting down.
TTTTATTAACGAAGTCCTACTTATCCCATTGGTAACACATTGATGGGTGGATCCTACGGTCCAGATGGTCAGCCAACACTTCCTTGCTAGATTCGGGGGAAAACACGCAATTGCCATTCTTCACAGCTCTAAACATCCCCAACCTCTACAAATTGACCAATGATCCCATCAACCAAAACCCACTCTGGCCTCGAGTACTGCACAAGATTTCGTTTGACATCACTAAATTCAAAGGGAAACAAGGGGAGGATCCGACTACACACATCACCACCTTTCATCTATAATGCTTAACTCCATGGTGGATGATATTATCTAGCCTGCATTTTCCTCGCACTCCCACTGAAATAATCTACAGTCAGGTAGATGTTGATTGCTAATGTGGGGCCATCAATAATTTTATGCTTTAGCACAAATTTTTGGAGAAAATTCCACCACCTAGTCTTATATGAACCAAATCAAACTTCTAACTCAATATGCCAAGACACGCACCCACATCTCCAACTCATTCATGAATGGAGACGTAGGTGGAGGTCACAAAGCACCAATCCCCTGATCCTCTTTAGTCAAACTAGTTTTGTGTCACTTACCACCTCCCATGTTAAGAATATACTTTGCTTGTTTTAAGTGTCGTGAAGATCAAATCTGTCTGGGTTCCGATCAACATATAGATCTCACTATTTTTTAATTTGGCACGTTGTCTGACTCTATTTCCCCATGCCCGGCAAACTAATCCGTCATACTCAATTAATCATGTACATGTCGCTGACGACATCGTTAGTAATACCCATGGCGTAGCCATAAAACAAACTAATAGAAAACTTCCAGTCATCTTCACCGTTTGGCCCGCCCCCTAACCAATCGACTACTCTTCCCACCGCTCGAGGTAAAATTTTAGCAAGATTCGAAAACCCTAATGGCAAGAACAAAAAGAAGAATAAGAAAAAGACCCTCCTTCTCAAGAGTAGTCCAAGACTAAAATAATTCCAATCATAAAAACTGCCAATAAATTTACAAAGGGGAGGAGAAACCAACAGATTCCTCCCTCATAGGGCTTAAAGAAGCAGGATCACTTGATATACAAATGTCCCTACCAGAATGCATGAGATGGTTACAAAGAAGGATTCTTGAAGGAGACCTACTGTCCTTCACAATCCCTTCCCTAATCCACAACAGCAATAACAACACATGGTTGCAAACCCTTCACAACCCCCCCAAAGGGGCAATGGTGGTACTCATCCTTCCGGTGAAGGATCATCCGCCATTTATGGCGTGGAGAGTGTTGAACTCCAAACCCAAGCTAAAATCTATGGAAGTCCAGTCATTTAGGCTCAAGAACCTTGTACAAGTTTGAATCCACCGCCGCCGTACAATTTGCATATAGAAAGGCCTATTGTTGACCCTGCAATTCGTCCCCCTAAAGGGAAACTTCGATGCACGACTCATAACACCTCTACATGTTCTGCCCAAAACTACAACGTTGTAGAAGATTTGGCACAAGAACCATCAGCCATGTCTACACTCAAAGTATTGAAAACCTGCCCAATGCAAAGGAAAGCTGTAATTTCAGGCATTGGTGGAATCGACCCCCAGGATTATATGCATGCCATCTTCGACATGGAAAAATCCAAACCTCGCCTTTCACACCATCTTTATTTCTAGGTTTAATTTGTGTCGAAAGGGATGCCAATCCACCGCACTGTCATATACGAAGGTGCTTCAACCTGCGTTATGTCAACTGCGTGCTAGATCGCTTTGGGTTCTCCCACTTTGTCTCTATTGTTGAATTCCCTCAAAGCTTTCGATGGCCACACTTTCCTCCCAAAAGTCTAGCTTTCTAGCTTTCCCATTTCACTTAGTGGGAAAATGAGAACGGTGGACATAGAGGTTGTAGATCGTCATCTCGACTATAATCTGTTGTTGGGTCACAGTTGGTCTTACGCAATGACTCCCATTGTCTCTTCGATTTTCCGACTCATCCTTTTTCCATTGGATGGGAGGATAGTTACAGTGGATTAGTTATCCTTTTGCACCCCGATTATTCCACGTTACCAAGTAGCACTGTACCCCTAGTAGGAGGCGTTCCTGACTTGTACGTCAGTTTCGTTACTGGTCTTTTGAAGGAATCTTCCCTGATGGGTTGTTTTCCTCTCCCGTCGCCTGAGGTTCCACACATGATTGCAATGATATCCACCATTTCGGGTGGCTCTATCGATCCATGGATCCTACCAGTGCTTGAACCCTCCACTGCTTTGGTTTTGACCAATGGTACCACCCTTTCACCCATCACAGTTCCTTCTAAGGATCTCGTCGATGAAGTCCTTCCTATGGAAAAAGTTATTCGAGAGATCATGTCTCTAGAGGAACGACCTTGGGGAGTGTTCCTACATCACGCTTTGATGTTTGATTCGGACGCAGCCATTATTCAAATCCCATATTTCGATCCACTTGAGATCATTCCCTCCACTTACACGATTGTTAAAACTATCAACACGGAAGGGAACATGGGCAATCTTTCCAAGGCTATGCTCATAGATTTCTCGGTCAAAATGGATATCATGGAAAATATACAGATTGGAGATGACTGCAATCCCGAGGAAATTGCATGCTTCACATCCATTTTTAAGGAGTTCCACGATGTTTTTTCTTGGTCTTATGAAGAAAATCCTGGCATAGATCCATCTATAGTCGAGCAGGAAATCAAGATTTATGACAATGCCAAGCTTGTCTGGCAAAGGCTCCAACCTGTCCACCCTCGCAAAGTAGCAACTATCAAGACTGAAGTCAAAAAACTCTTACACACTGGTTTCATCTATCTTGTTCCTCTGACGGAATGGGTATCCAACCCGGTTCCCATAGATAAAAAAAAGGCACCATCTAGGTCTGTGTTGATTATCATGATTTGAACCCCGCTTGTCCAAAAGACAATTATATTACTCCGTTCATAGATCAAATTATCGATGATTGTGCTGGATGTGAATCTTTCTCCTTTATGGATGGCTTCCCGAGATATAACGAGATAGCGATTAGAAAAGATGATCGGCATAAAACCGCCTTCATTTGTCCTTGGGGCACATTTGCATATCGTAAACTCCCATTCGGCATGAAGAATGCGAGAGAAAATTTTCAAAGGGCTATGGACTAGACATTTTATGATATCAGACACGTTGTACAAGCTTACTTGGATGACCTTTTGTCTCACTCCAAGAAGCGAGCCCACCACCTTGCGCATCTAAAAGAAATCTTCGCTCAGAGTAGGTTCTAAAACATATGTCTAAATCTGCATAAGTGCATATTTTTTGTCGAGTCTGGACGTCTTCTTGGCTTCATTGTTTCCAAGCATAGGATTAGGGTTGATCCCGATATGGTTAAGGAAATCATTGAATTACCTGCGCCACAATCCATTCTACAACTCCAACGTTTGCAAGGGAAGGAAAAATTCTTACATAATTTCATAGTAAACTATGTCGAGATGACGAAAGGCTTCATGCGTTTGCTCAAGAAAGGAATACTGTATCTATGGGATGATCAGGCTCAACTACCATTTGATGCCTTGAAACGAGCACTCGTTTCCGCCCCACTTCTTAGTGCCCCCAACTATTCGCACGAATTTATCCTCTACCTAGCAGCCTCACCATCCTCACTAGGAATGGTTTTGGTTCAAGTTCACGATGACGATAGTGTGTATGTGATATATTATCTGTCAAAAGGTCTCATTGGATCTGAATTACGATATTCACATGTGGAGAGACTATCTCTCACTGTGGTTTTCTTTGTCAACCGCCTCTGACACTATATATTGCTGCAACATACTACCATAATTAATTTGGAGAATCCCATGCGACATATCTTGTCTTGTCAGATTAATAGAGGAAAATATTCCAAATGGATTGTAATCCTTAAAAAGTTTGATTTGTTTTTCACAGCTACCAAAGATAAGAAATATCTAGTCTTCGCCAAATTATTGTCAGACCTTCCCAGAATTGACTCGGAAGAAGTAGATCATGATCCATTTCCTAATGAATCTGTATATTTGGTTGACTCCTCTGATCCTTGGTATGGATTCATTCTGGTCTACCTCAAAAATCAATGATTCCGCCCAACTCTCACGTCATATGACCGTCATCGTATTCGTCACCAAGAGAAACACTACCTCGTACTAAACGATACTCTATATCGTCTTGGTGTCGATATTTTTCTTTAGTGTTGTCTCACTCTTAATGAGGCAGAACACATTTTAAATGGCTGTCACTCGAGGGCTTGCGGCGGTCATCTTTATGGCATAGCTTCTGCCTAGAAAATCTTGTGCGCAGGATACTATTGGCCCACTTTGTTTAAAGACTGCATTGCAATGGTTCAGAAGTGCTATCCATGTCATATTTTCACAAAGAAAATGCGTGCCCATCCCACCCCTCTTCATCTGGTTATCTTCGTTGGCCCTTTCGCTAAATGGGAAATATACTTCGTCACATGCAATCCAACTTCTGCTGATGGACACAACTACATCGTAGTTGCGGTCGACTACTTCACAAAATGGGCAGAAGCCATTCCCACTTTTAAGGCTGATGGAGAAACCACCGCTCTTTTTCTGTTCAATTAGGTCATCTATCATTTCAGTGTACCTATCTCAATCTTCATAGATCATGGTTTATACTTTCAGAACCATATGATGATAGAGTTAACTTCCATGCTAGGTTTTTGACAAGATCAGTCTTCGTCCTGCTATCCGCAAGCGAATGGTAAAGTTGAAGCCATAAATGGCATCCTCAAAACCATGATTCGTCAGTTAGTTGGCAACCATAAAAATACGTGGCATCAGAAGTTATACCCCATGTTATGGGCATACCAAATTTCAGTGAAAACTGCTACAGGCTTCACGCCATTCCAACTAGCATTCGGTCTGGAAGCAGTCCTTCCAATCGAGTGTGAGATTCCATCACTCAATCTAGTTGTTGAAATCCTACCTGGAACCACTGCTAAAGAAGAGTGTTGGCTCTCACTCGATAAATTGGACGAAACTTGTTGAGATGCCACAATGGCACTTGAAGCTCACAAGCGCTGAGTAAAGGCTCAATACGACAAATCTGTCAAGCCTTGTTCTTTCCAAGGAGGTGATCTCATTCTACTATACGATCAGAGACACGACCTCTTGGGGGAAGGAAAAATTCAACCATTATGGCTTGGTCCTTACGTCGCCACGAAATTCATTTCAAAAGGAGATTACAAACTTCAATATTGTTCACTGAGACTTTATAATACATCATAGTAACAAAAAATTGATAAAAGTAAACAAGTCACTGCGACGTCCTTCGACCCTCGTCATCTTTCTAGACGACAGCAAGGTCTCCCTCCATTAACATTGGGGGAGGATTCGAGTCTCGGTGAGCCAGTGCCTTCTCTAGAAGCACAGTCTCTAGTGATAACCCCTAAATTTCATATAGCTTGATATCATACGGAGTTTCCAGAGGATCCTTTTACGGAAGGAGTCGTACCTCCTTACAATACTCCTCTCACTGATCCATCAGTGCCTTTGTAATTCAGGTTACACCAGTGCCAGTTATGTCTTCGGCTGCACCTACATCCATTTCACAACCGGTGCCCATGGGGTCGATGCCATCGGTGGCCAACTTGGTTGCACCACCATCTTCCTTGCCAGTTGTCAGTTCTACGCAATTAATTAGCAACCCCAGTAGCCAAGTTATACCCGGTCCCAGCAATCCGATCACCACAACTGTAAGTGGACCTCCTAACCCTTCGAGATCTACTCCTATTGTGACTGCGCTGGGACCCACGGTTTCCACTCTCGCTAGCGGGGCTACTTCGGTTCCTTTTAGCAACCCTTTCAATTGGAACCCATTGCTCAGTTCAAACCCCTTGGCTATTATTCCAGGGGTCAGTGTCACAAATACATATATGCTAGGGGGGCACTTCGGTACCCCTATATTCACTGGGAAAAATAGGACAACCAATTGTTAATGATGTTCCTTTGAGTGCTCAAAATTCCGGTGTAGGTTCTATTCCGATGGTCAACTATGCAAATAGAATCATGCCACTGGCTAACTCTATCGCGTCCATATGGGCGAACCAACCCCAAAGTCAATTTGAGCAAGGGGGAAACTATTACACTGGAGGAATCCAATAGTTTTCCCCCCAGTATAACATACCCTATGTACAACAACCATACACCCCCACTCACTGGGAAATTTTATTAACAAAGTCCTACATATCCCATTGGTAACACATTGATGGGTGGATCCTACGGTCCAGATGGTCAGCGAACACTTCCTTGCTAGATTCGGGGGAAAACACGCAATTTCCATTCTTCACAGCTCTAGACATCCCCAACCTCTACAAATTGACCAATGATCCCATCAACCATAACCCACTCTGGCCTCGAGTACTGCACAAGATTTCATTTGACATCACTAAATTCAAAGGGAAACAAGGGGAGGATCCGACTACACACATCACCACCTTTCATCTATGGTTCGTTTCTAACTCCATGGTGGATGATATTATCTAGCTCAGAATTTTCCCCTGCACTCTCACAGGAAACACTGACAAATGGTACTTTGAGTTACCACGTGGGGCCATCAATAATTTTGGCGCCTTAGCTACGGAATTTTTTAAGAAATTCCAATTACCTATTCGATATGAAACCAAAACGAAACTCTTAACCTCGCTATGCCAAGACACCGGCACCCACATCTCCAATCACATTCATGAATGGAGACGTAGGTGGAGGTTGGTTAAAGCACCAATCCCTGATCCTCTCTTATCAAACTAGTTTTGCAAGTCACTCTTACCACCCCTTGTTAACGACGTTTGCTTGTTTGGTGCGGTCACAAAAGATCAATCCATCCGTTCTGCACAACATATAGATCTCATCTATTTGTAATTTGGCACGTTGTCTGACTTACTCCCCCATGCCCCTAGCAACCCGAATCCTACTGCTACTCATAACCGGAGCGCATGTTGACGACCTCGTTAGTAATACCTATGGCGTAGCCATAAAACAACTCAGTGGGAAAACTTCCTAGTCATCTTCAGCTGCCATCGCCCCTAACCAATTGACTACTCTTCCCACCGCTGAGGTAAACTCTGTGCAGTATTCAGAAAAACCTAATGGAAAGAACACGAAGAATAAGAAAAAGACCTCTCCTTCTAAAGAGTAGTCCAGTACTCAGAATAATCCCAATCAGAAAAACGCTGCCAATAACGACAAAGGAAAGGAGAAACCAATGAGATTCCCTTGCAGAGTTTGTGCAGCGGACCACTTGACATACAAATGTCCTCAGCTGCAGGAATGCACAGATTTTATTACAAAGAAGGATTCTAGAAGGAGACATGTTGTCCTTCACAATCCCTTCCCTAATCCACAACATCAATAACAACACATGGTTGCAAACCCTTCACAACCCCCCCAAAGGGGAAACAACGGTACTCATCCTTTCGGTGAAGGATCATTCGCCATTTATGGCGTGGAGAGTGTTGAACTCCAAACCCAAGCTAAAATATATGGAAATCCACTCATTTAGGCTCAAGAACTTGTACAAGTTCTAATCCACCGCCGCCCAACGATTTTCATATAGAAAGGCCTATTGTTGACCCTGCAATTCGTCCCCCTAAAGGGAAACTTCGATGCATGAATCATAACACCTCTACATGTTCTGCCCAAAACTACAACATTGTAGAAGATTTGGCACAAGCACCATCAGCCATGTCTGCACTCGAAGTATTGAAAACCTGCCCAATGCAAAGGAAAGTTGTAATTTCAGGCATTGGTGGAATCGACCCCCAGGATTATATGCTAGCCATCTTCGACATGGAAAAATCCAAACCTCGCCTTTCACACCAGCTTGATTTCTAGGTTTAATTTGTGTCGAAAGGGATACCAATCCACCGCACTGTCATATACGAAGGTGCTTCAACCTGCGTTATGTCAACTGCGTGCTAGATCGCTTTGGGTTCTCCCACTTTGTCTCCATTGTTGAATTCCCTCAAAGCTTTCGATGGCCACACTTTCCTCCCAAAAGGCTAGCTTTCTAGCTTTCCCATTTCACTTAGTGGGAAAATGATAACGGTGGACATAGAGGTCATAGATCGTCATCTCGACTATAATCTGTTGTTGGGTCACAATTGGTCTTACGCAATGACTCCCATTGTCTCTTCGATTTTCCGACTCATCCTTTTTCCATTGGATGGGAAGATAGTTACAGTGGATCAGTTATCCTTTTGCACCACGATTATTCCACGTTACCAAGTAGCACTGTACCCCTAGTAGGAGGCGTTCCTGACTTGTACGTCAGTTTCATTACTGGTCTTTTGAAGGAATCTTCCCTGATGGGTTGTTTTCCTCTCCCATCGCCTAAGGTTCCACACATGATTGCAATGACATCCACCATTTTGGGTGGCTCTATCAATCCATGGATCCTACCAGTGCTTGAACCCTCCACTGCTTTGGTTTTGACCAATGATACCACCCGTTCACCCATCATAGTCCCTTCTAAGGATCTCATCGATGAAGTCCTTCCTACGGAAAAAGTTATTCGAGAGATCATGTCTCTAGAGGAATGACCTTGGGGAGTGTTCCATCATCGCGCTTCGATGTTTGATTCGGACGCAGCCATTATTCATATCCCATCTTTCGATCCACCTGAGATCATTCCCTCCACTTACACAATTGTTAAAACTATCAACACGGAAGGGAACATGGGCAATCTTTCCAAGGCTATGCTCATAGATTTCTCGGTCAAAACGGATATCATGGAAAATATACAGATTGGAGATGACTGCAATCCCAAGGAAATTGCATGCTTCACATCCATTTTTAAGGAGTTCCATGATGTTTTTTCTTGGTCTTATGAAGAAAATCCTGGCATAGATCCATCTATAGTCGAGCACGAAATCAAGATTTATGATAATGCCAAGCTTGTCTGGCAAAGGCTCCAACCTGTCCACCCTCGCAAAGCAGCAACTATCAAGACTAAAGTCAAAAAACTCTTACACACTGGTTTCATCTATCTTGTTCTTCTGACGGAATGGGTATCCAATCCGGTTCCCGTAGATTAAAAAAGGGACCATCCAGGTCTGTGTTGATTATCGTCATTTGAACCTTGCTTGTCCAAAAGACAATTATCTTACTCCGCTCATAGATCAAATTATCGATGATTGTGCCGGATGTGAATCTTTCTCCTTTATGGATGGCTTCTCGGAATATAACGAGATAGCGATTAGAAAAGATGATCGGCATAAAACCGCCTTCATTTGTCCTTGGGGCACATTTGCGTATCGTAAACTCCCATTCGGTATGAAGAATGCGAGAGAAAATTTTCAAAGGGCTATGGAATAGAAATTTTATGATATCAGACACATTGTACAAGCTTACTTGGATGACCTTTTAGCTCACTCCAAGAAGCGATCCCACCACCTTACGCATCTAAAAGAAATCTTCGCTCAGTGTAGGTTCTACAACATATGTCTAAATCCGCATAAGTGCATATTTTTTGTCAAGTCTGGACGTCTTCTTGGCTTCATTGTTTCCAAGCATAGGATTAGGGTTGATCCTGATAAGGTTAAGGAAATCATTGAATTACCTGCGCCACAATCCATTCTACAACTCCAACGTTTGCAAGGGAAGGCAAAATTCTTACATCATTTCATAGTAAACTATGCCGAGATGACGAAAGGCTTCATGCGTTTGCTCAAGAAAGGAATACTGTATCTATGGGATGATCAGGCTCAACTACCATTTGATGCCTTGAAACGAGCACTCGTTTCCGCCCCACTTCTTAGTGCCCCCAACTATTCGCGCGACTTTCTCCTCTACCTAGCAACCTCACCATCCTCGCTAGGAATGGTTTTGGTTCAAGTTCACGATGACGATAGTGTGTATGTGATATATTATCTGTCAAAAGGTCTCATTAGATGTGAATTACGATATTCACATGTGGAGAGACTATCTCTCACTGTGGTTTTCTTTGTCACCCGCCTCTGACACTATATATTGCTGCAACATACTACCATAATTAATTTGGAGAATCCCATGCGACATATCTTGTCTTGTCAGATTATTAGAGGAAAATATTCCAAATGGATTGTAATCCTTAAAAAGTTTGATTTTTTTTTCACAACTGCCAAAGCAAAGAAATATCTAGTCTTCGCCGAATTATTGTCGGACCTTCCCAGAATTGACTCAGAAGAAGTAGATCATGATCCATTTCCTAATGAATCTGTATATTTGGTTGATTCCTCTGATCCTTGGTATGGAGTCATTCTGGTCTACCTCAAAAATCAATGATTCCGCCGACCTCTCACGTCATATGACCGTCATCGTATTCGTCACCAAGAGAAACACTACCTCGTACTAAACGATACTCTATATCATCTTGGTGTCGATATTGTTCTTTGGCGTTGTCTCACTCTTAATGAGGCGGGACACATTTTAAATGGCTGCCACGCGAGGGCTTGCGGCGGTCATCTTTCTTGCATAGTTTCTGCCTAGAAAATCTTGCGCGCAAGATACTATTGGCCCACTTTGTTTAAAGACTGCATCGCAGCGGTTCGGAAGTGCTATCCGTGTCATATTTTCACAAAAAAAATGCGCGCCCATCCCACCCCTCTTCACCCAGTTATCTTCATTTTCCCTTTCGCTAAATGGGCAATATACTTCGTCACATGCAATCCAACTTCTGCTGATGGACACAACTACATCGTAGTTGCGGTTGACTACTTCACAAAATGGGCAGAAGCCATTCCCACTTTTAAGGCTGATGGAGAAACCACCACTCTTTTTCTGTTCAATCAGGTCATCTATCATTTCAGTGTACCCATCTCAATCTTCATAGATCATGGTTTACAGTTTCAGAACCATATGATGATAGAGTTAACTTCCATGCTAGGTTTTTGACAAGATCAGTCTTCGTCCTACTATCCGCAAGCGAATGGTAAAGTTGAAGCCATAAATGGCATCCTCAAAACCATGATTCGTCAGTTAGTTGGCAACCATAAAAATACGTGGCATCGGAAGTTATACTCCATGTTATGGGCATACCGAATTTCAGTGAAAACTGCTACAAGCTTCACGCCATTCCAACTAGCATTCGGTCTGGAAGCAGTCCTTCCAATCGAGTGTGAGATTCCATCACTCAATCTAGTTGTTGAAATCCTACTTGGAACCACTGTTGAAGAAGAGTGTTGGCTCTCATTCGATAAATTGGATGAAACTTTTTGAGATGCCATAATGGCACTTGAAGCTCACAAGTGCTGAGTAAAGGCTCAATACGACAAATCTGTCAAGCCTTGTTCTTTCCAAGGAGGTGATCTCATTCTACTATACGATCAGAGACATGACCTCTTGGGGGAAGGAAAACTTCAACCATTATGGCTTGGTCCTTACGTCGCCACGAAATTCATTTCAAAAGGATATTACAAACTTCAATACTGTAATGGGATTCCACGCGATGAGCCCCGCAACAGGCTTTATCTGGAGAAGTATTTCACCAAGTGTTCCACTAGCCATATGTTTTGTAATTTTATGTATATCAGTTTTGTCTCTTTTTTTGGGTGTGTCTAGATATTTTGGGTTTTTGAGTGTTTTTCTCATGAAAATTCTCTTCTTTTACATAGAAGTCTTCGACACCCTTACTAGAAGTTGGATACGTGGATGGTGTCAGTCGTCACACATGGCACATTGCATCAGCTGCTTGGTTCCTCTATACACTTGAGTTAGAACTCCTTGGTTCCAGGGGAATATTCCTGGGCAATTTCACCAACAATATTGCTGAATACATGTTGGTTATACAACTCCTCACAGAAGCTGCATCTCACGGCATCTCCAATCCGATGGTCAGGTTAGATTCCCAGCTAGTCGTTATGCATTTGAATAATTATTATTGCATTTTTCATCCAATCTTATCACGTTATTACTTAAGGGTATGACTTCTAGAACGTCAATTTCAAATCATTACTTTTGAGCACATTCCTAGAGAATCTAATACATTAGCTGATTCATTGGTGAATTATTTGTTAGATTGGCATTTGTCGCATTTATTATAGAATGAGTCATGAATTAGTGTATATTTTCCATCATAAAAATTAAAAACACAAGATCAAAATCGCCAAAATATGTATATGTATATATATATATGTCGTGTCCAGTCATGTTACATCAAAAAAATCTCCAAAAGTTGGGTGTTTTAAAAAAAATTGGCCCTGCTAAACCTTGTTCTTACATTTATACACCTATCCACTATTCATCATGAGCCTACTGCTCATGGTAGTAGATAATTGCTCTGGCTAACCTCTTAAGAGGCACCAAGAACCTCTCTAGCACATCCACTGTGTGTCGCCGTAGGTGAACCGAGATCTCCCTCATAGGAAGAGGTGGCACACCCATGCTCAATTCCTTGAGGTTCCTAGCAACCTCGTGCAAACTGCGTGTGTCATCAACCTCTTCGACAGCTGCTATAGCCTCTACTATTGCACTAGCCCCAGGTAGCTGCATTCCTCGCCTTGCATAGCGAGGGGCTCCAGCTGGACGAAAAGGTGCCACATCTGAGTCAAGAAATAAAGCTTCATGTCAAAAAAATTTCACCCATCAAACAAAAAAGTTGCATAAAAATTCAAAAGATAAAAAATACTTAAACATTGATCATGTTCCTTCTTACCATTTGGATCCCACTGAGTGCCTGGTGGCAGTATCAACTCCAGATCTTCTGTGTAGTTCATCCCTGCATAGGGATAGTCTTCAATCATCAGGATATGGCCATCTAGCCACTCAAAGAATGCATCCTCAAAATAGTGATGGATTGGACCCTCTTTAGGTCCCGACATCAAAGCAGACGAGCGAACCTATCCCGGCTCTCGTAGTCCCATTGCATCCATGATCATCCCTTGCCTCATTGTGGGCACCTGCTCTACTATGAAGGACACTATCAGTATGCCAAGCCCAAACTCTTGTTGGGTCTGGGTCTTACATGTCGTCTGTTCTTCTCGAACCCAGTGGAAAACAACTTCACATCAGTCAAAAAACCTGTGGCTACATGAAATCTAGTGCTAAAAATACCTAGGCCTTGGTGGCCACATGTTGACTCTTGGCTCTTGCAAAGCGAAATATCATCCACAATAGAGACCTCATCGGTCTCGAGACCACCCGTGCTATAGGAACCCGGTTGCTTACTGGCACAATATTGTTTATATAGTGAGATTGGATCAGATCCGCAGTAGTGCAGGGATCAACCCTAGAACCTGTCAGATTAGGCATCTGTCATCTGCATGACAGGCCAATCAAGTAGTGTATGTCATCTTTCTTGTTCAAGAGTTCATTACCCCCGATGTGAAAGACATACTGCTGATCATCCTAATATTGGATGATCCATATCAAAAGGTCTTCCTGCCCCCTCATCAGCTCTAAACAAGCAAACTTCAGTAAATCACATCTGCAGAGAACCAGCAAAGTAGCAGCATCAGTGACCATTTCACGTTCTTGCCGCTCATGCTCTCTTTCATGCCAAATACTCATGGTAAATAAATTCACACCTAAACAAGACAAGTTTCCAATGGATTATTTTTTGGCCGAAACACTTTAGGATTGAGAAAACAAGTTTAAAAAATTATTATGCCAGCTAACATGGGCCCTAGTGCAAATCAGAGCGTGCTAATGCATTGTCCCTTAATGGGAAGTGCGTTTAACGTGGCCCTGACACTGGGCACCCACGTTAGGTGCTTAAAAATTTTAGGGCCTGCTAAAAATCCAATTTTCAGCCAACGAAAACAACTAAAATGAAAATGGAAAGCTAGATTAAGGCTGAAGCTCTTACCTGGATCTCACAGAATCAAAAATCGTTGCGTGGATCATCCATAATTGACAACAGAAGTTTCACCTCTTTTTTTGCTCCAGAGCTCTGTCACAACCCTCAAAACAGTGAAAATGAAGGTATGTTTCCTTCTTATAGACATCCTAGAGGTATGACTCACTTAGCTAGTCTGTTAAAATTGGTAAACTGCCTCTATTTTTTGTTGCAACTATTTGTTTTTTAAAACTTCACCGATGCTCTGATGAGTTGTTAGTTTTCATCTGTAGATTTGATCGTGTTCGACCCAACATTAGATTTCTTTTTAGGGAATTTTTCTAGCTCATAAAACTAAAAAAACCCTAAGTTTCCTTCGTTGGGCTCGTTAAACTACTATGAAGAAGAAATATGAGCCATTCTTTTCCATATATTTCTAGCTTGTTAAAAAACTGAAAAAGTAACCGAGTTTTCCTCCATTGGACTCGTTACAATTTCACGGAGAGCGTCAAGTTTTTCTTTTTCTGACTTGTTAAAACTTCACGAAGAATATTGAGTTTGCTCCATCTCCTCGTACTGATAACAAAATGAGGTAGATTTCCATTGAACATAGGTTTATCACTTTATCCGAATTCAATGGACTAACTTACAAAAAATGAACTATGTCGAGCTTACTATTCTCCCTTCATCATGCCTGGTTATCAAACATGACAAAGTTACCCCTTGGAGTTGTATTTTACGATGTTTTTCAGATTCTCTAAATATGAAAAGATCACCAAGTTTACTCGTCTGGACTCCTTAAACTTAATCAGACGGGGAAAATTTTGGACAAAGTGAATACTTATTCTGTTATACTCTGAAGGTCAATTTGGAAGCACAAAATCTTGAACATGGCACTTCCCAGAAAATTCACTTGAAATTAGTCGAACCCTACCATCTATGAGTTTAGCCTTCGTATGTCGATGCCCCTACATTGGTGAATCATGACACTCTTTGGTGTTCATTAAGCCTAAGTTTCCTAGTACCCTGTTACTGTGCCTTCTATTGTTCAAGAGGATCCCGCTATCTACTACTTCCTGTATCAGCTGAGCCACCATATACCAGAAATTATTTTTTGTCAGTTACTCCCATTGTCTCTTAACTATTTCCAAGAAAAAATCATCTTTTCCCGTTTCATGTCGACTGATGTAGGACACCTTAGTGCCTGCCTTTCGATAGATCTCTTCCTATCAACTTCAACATCTTATCTAGGAAGTTGATCCAGAAACACATCAGTGTCCAGGTGCTTGCAGACATCAGTCACAAGTTACCTTGTGTTTAATTGGGGGTTCTCATTATTGGCTCTTGATCGAATAATTATACGAGTGTTCTACATTAACAACTTGTATTCACACACGCTAGATTGTATTGTGCATATTGGGGACCATCATCCTTATTGGTGGCCACCCTCACGTCCGTTAACAGTTTTTGTTATTGAATAGTAATCAGATGATTTCCCACATGTTCAACTACAACTCTTTCATTCACATGTGCGGAAATATGTAGTTTAGTGAAGCAGCGACCAAGACCTTGGGTTGAGGTTTACATCATTCAGTTGTGTTTCCTCTCCCAAGCTACGATATTTTTTTCGAAGACAACTTATCAGTTTGATCTTGTCATGACACAAGCTTCCACATTGTGCTTATAAGTGGACACACTAATCATATCTCTTTTTAGATAAATCATTTTGATATAGCTATTGAGCTTGGGAATTCCTGACTCAAGACATATACTATATTTCTTACAAATGTTGTTATTTCAGTTTTTCCTCAGTCCTCCAACTCCTATCGCTCTACTACATTTATTATAAATTATTTTGGCCATCGCCTTCACCTCTGACCTCACACTTTAGGGGGCATCTGTTACAGGATGAATGACCTCCTCATCAGCTCAGAGGAGAAGGTAAAATGGAAGGAAGAAAATGACCCAGACAAAGGCCCATTTTTCGAAGGTAATGCACCCCCACAAGCAGCTAGGCAGATTTATAACTCACCTTAGCCATGCAAAGGGAGAGTTAGTGCCTAGGGTAACACTCTATCTTGCCTAAGGGGCAACATTATCTATGTTTGAATGTGAAAAGGGAAATATATCGTGGAAACTGACTGGGATTTCTAGTTTTTTCTCAGAATGAGTTAGTTGAAAAGCAATAAACTTATAGTATAAACCTTTTATTAGATATTTTCACACACAACTGGACTCCTATAGAAGGAAAAATCAAATGAAATCTAGGAAACTTCAAAAAATTTCCCAATTCAAACTAGTTTAAAGGATTGGCAAGGTTTGTCCTCTCCATTTCCTATAAATTGGAGGTTTGGGCTCTTGGTCAAAGGTCAAAGGTTTGATCATATGTGGAGCAAAATTTCATTGTTGAAGTGTGAGGCTTGAATATTGGAAAGGTTCATTGAGGACTCTCAGCCCAAGCATCATCACACTCAGAGATAGAGAAAGAGAGAGAGGAATTGGAAGACTGAGGATGGCTTGGTACAACCAATGGTTGTAATCCTCCTTTTTATAAATTAATAGAATTGTATCTTTTTTTTCCATTTCATGTTTCAGTGTCACATTTGTTGTTCATTTTTCTATGAAGCATGATATAAATGGCTAGGATTTGCATATTTTAATGTTGATTATATACTTGTTTAATTTTTAGAAAGCTATACTGTTGTGAGGATTACACCGATGCTTTTTTTGGTTGTAGGATTCAGATTTGGAGCCAGTGAGGAAGGACTTCTACCACGCCTCTTAAAACTCTCCATAGGATCTGTTGTCCACAAAGAAGTAATCATTCCAAAACTCACTTTGTCAATTATATATTAATATGAACATGTATGCAGTATCTTTGTGACTTTACAGCTAATCTGACAGTCTGCCTCGGGCACCGGAAAGCCCTAAGAGGGATATTCATCAACCACCACCCAAGAATTTTACCCTTTATAAGGTCTCCATAGATCCCGCATAAGGTGAAATATATATAGATTCGGTGCGCACAAATGATGATGTCGATCATATCTATAGGCTAACTACACGGGATGAAGACTTGATAAACCTGACAGTCAATGGAAGGCTCAACTAGGAGAAGGATAGCTCCTACTTCTCAGATTCAAATGGGGAACTGGAAAACTGGTAGAACTGGCTGCATGAAGTATCTGCGTTGTGCTCCAATTGGGTGAAAATATCTCTTCGGTGCATATCCTCATAGGTACGATAATTTTCTTATTATGATGGTCTAACTAATGTTAACCTGTTTTTTGAGGAGCTTGAAAAAGTTGTTCCAGAAGCACAAAGGTTCTATGCACTTGATATAGCCTTGTGCTCAACCCCAGCAAGCCGCTGGGAGACGCATAAGTGAAACTTGGCTAACTGGGAAGAATGCACCCACATGATGCATCTGCTATTTGAGCATCCAAATACTAGAATGAGAGAGACCTATTCCGGATAAGGAAATCCGCGCAAACATTTGGCTAGATGGACTGAAGCATGGGGCATAGACTCGAGGCCAGAATGGGTGCACATATTCATCCACACTTTGTGGAATGTGCCTACGGACTGGTACCTAGAAACTGAGCTGCGACGAGGAACCATTGAATGAACTACGCTAACAGAAAGATTTATCATGACCTTTAGTTTTGAAAGTGGGCTTGAATTCCTATATGAGGCACTGTAGGATATTCATGGCGTCATCTTTGACACCACAAAACCGATGGTGGAGCATGCCTTGTCAGCATGGGATGCGTAGATGAAGGGCATCGTTAACTATCAAATTTTTTCAGTTGAATATAATGATGACAACACAAGAAACATTACGATCCTTGAATCTGAAGGAAAATACACAGTTTTTGGACCTACGATTGAGTCACTAGATGTAATTAAGCCTTTGAAGATTCATTAAGTCAATATTGGCTCTGAATAACAGTTAAAATTAGTAAATATCTGGGATTACTGAGATGATGATACAGTGGGAAAGGTCGTCGAGCTACTAACATAATATCAACAGCTATTTCCTACGAAATTTTCTGAGCTGAAGGGGATAGTCGGAGATCTCGGGGCAATGAATATCACCTTGAAACCAAATGCACGACCTGTGAATTTGTGCCCGTATAGGCTGAATCCAATATATAAGTAGAAATTCAAAGAGGAATTGGAGAAAACGGTTGTTGTAGGAATCAAAGAACGAGTGGAAGAATCAAATTGGGTAAGCCCTATGGTTGTGCAGGACAAGAAAACCAAGGGAGAAATAAGGATTTTATGGAAATGTGAAAATTGAATGATGCTTGCGTACATGACCCATTCCTGACCCCATTCTATAATGAAATCTTGGACAATGTGGGAGGATAGGAAGCCTACTCATTCACGTATGGTTTCTCAGGGTACCACCAGATAAGAATCGCATTAGAAGATAGAAGCAAGATGACCTTTGAAACAAAATGGGGATCCTTTCGGTACATAGTCATGCCATTCAGTATGAAGAATGAACCATTTATCTTCTCGTGCGTGGTATTAGATGTGCTCAAAGAATACATCCATAAATACTTAGAAGTATACTTTTATGACTGGATTGTATTTGGGTTATTGAAGAAACATGTGTCGAGCCTACGCCCAATGTTGGATACTTGACAGAACTATCAGATATGCTCAATATGAAAAACTGTATATTACACGTCCCATTTGGGATCTTGCTAGGTCATATTTTTTTTTAGCAAGGATTGATGATGGATCTCACAAATATTGATGTTATTGTTAACATGGAAGTTCCTTCAAATGTGAAACAACTACGCTCAATTTTGGGGCATACAGGGTATTATCGAAATTTAATTCAAGGCTACGCGTTGATCACTGTGCCCATGGAGAAGTTGCTAAAGAAGGATGCCTCATTTTGATGGGATGCGGATTGCCATAAGAGATTTCAATTTATTAAGGAGAATATGGTCATTGTTCCCATTTTGGTCTTTCTAGACTAGACAAGGGAATTCCATGTGCATGTCGATGCCTCCTACATCGCACTAGGAGCTATGTTAGCGCAACCAGGAGCCGGGGAGATTGACCACCCTATTTCATTTGAAAGTAGGAAATTGTCAAGTGTGGAGAATAACTACTCAACCATGAAAAGGGAAGGATTAGATATGGTATATGCATTGCAGAAATTCTACCACTATCTGTTTGGAGGCCATTTTAAGATGTTTACTGACCACTCTGCTTTGAAGTACCTGGTCAACAAGCCTGTCTTTGGGGGGAAGATCTATAGATTGTTACTGTCATTTCAGGAATATGACTTTGAAGTAATTGTGAAACCAGGGAGACTGAATGTTGGGCATAACAATCTGCCACGCATTGAAAATGGAGAAGATCCAACTAACCTGGAATACGGTTTACCATACGTGCAGCTATTTTCCATCAAGGTATTTGATGATCACTTTGTAGATATTTTTCATTTTTTAACCACTGGAAGTGTGCCCACAGAATATACACTGAAACAGAAGAAATATTTGGTCACGTGTGCAACTGATTTTAATTTGATTGTTGGTCAGTTGTACAAAATGGGTGTGGATGAAGTCCTAAGAAGGTATGTGTTGGAATTCGAGAGATGGGATATATTAGTTGAGGCTCATGGAGCGGTTGCAGGAGGTCACTATGTAGGGAAAGAAACTGCGTAGAAGATTTTATGGGCTAGTTTATGGTGGCCCACTGTGCACAGTGATGCACATGAGTATTTTTTCACTTGTGATGTATGCCAAAGGACAGGGAGACTATCGCACAGAGATGAGATGCCTTGATTATGTGACCAGATGGGGTGAGGCTAAGCTTGTGAAGGATCGTAGTGTGGAAACAGTTGCGCACTTCATTTTTGAGAACATATTTACTCGGTTTGGGTGCCCTAATATTTTGATGAGTGATTGGGGTACACATTTCTTGAATGAAACTATCCAAGCTCTAACTGAATAATTCCAAATTCATCATCATAAAATTACTCTGTATCAGCCACGGGCGAATGGTGTAGTGGAAGATTTCAATAATATATGGAGACCACACTCACTAATATTTTCAGTGTTAATCAAAATGATTGTGATTTGCACATACGTGTGGTTCTCTGGGTATATAGAACCATGTGTAAGAATTTGACAGGGAAGACACTATTCAAAATGGTGTATGGGTAGGAAGTTGTTATGCCTATGGAGTATATTGTCCCAATTTTGTGCATTGCAGCGTTCACTAATACAACAGAGCAGGAGGTTATGGAAGAAATACTGTCACAGTTGGTCGTGCTGGAAGAAGATCACTTCATTGCATCTTTCCATCAGTAGGTTCAAAAGGAATGTGAAAAGGCTTGGTATGATAGGCACATTAGATAGAATTTAATATTCCTAATTATTCATAAGCTAATTGGAATATTCAATTTTGTTTCATTGCTTTTTTTAAAGAATAAGAGGGCCAAGGAGGTCCATAATTCTCCTTAATAATGAATAAATCAATGCCAAATGTGAAAGAGACAAATTTTGGTAGCTTAATTAAAGCACCCTTGGTGTGAAAGGGTCTGGATCACTTTGAATGGGTCAAACCTGACCAAATCAACAACGCTTTCATGGAGGAGCAGTCATCAGTGAGGGACAATGCAATTTTAGATGGAGATGCTTTGTGTGAATGTAGTGATATTTTTGGATGGGGCTTAGGGTTTGCAAGCTCATATTATATTTAAGGAAGAGGATGGTAGCCATATTCATGATGTATGTTGACATATGATTTTTTGAATATATGGTCTGTTTAGACATATATGTTTCTCTTGTTGTTTAGTTGAGAAGAGTGATGTTTAGCACAGGGTGTTCCTGATCGGGAATCCCACCTCTTCCATTGAGGAGCTCTTGGAGGAGTCTTGTACTACATTGTCCACTATCAGGCTTATGGCCAATCTTCATATTTCTTTTACAGCGCAGATCCTGTTGAGGGTTTGGTTGTTTTTGCAGGTTGCAGCAAGTGGTGATTAGATCTCTAGATCTAGGCCATCTCATTGCTTATTTTCAATGGAGGAGGCTTCCTCTCCATTGGGAGGACAATATTGAAGGCCATTGAGCTTATTTTCATATCTTGGCATCACTCCAACCATATTTTGATCCCTACAATGCATTTTACTCTCAAATATGCATTATTTCTGTAGGAGGAGTTGCAGGGTGGTTTGACACACCATTTGGAGAGCTGATTTTCAAGTGATGGGGATCTGCCTTTCACTTTGAGGATCTATTGAAGGAGGATATTTTATTGATCATATCATATTAGGCACACTTTCCAGATATGTATTTTTTAGTAGATCTGCAGTCTTAGATCTCATATCTACAACTTGTACTTGGTGTTTTGTTGAAAACCCTTGAGAGGTTCTTTAAAGGAGCTTGTATAGTGCTTAGATATGATATAGATCTATCTTTTGAGGCAAATATCAGCCCTATATCTTATTTATAATATTTTTCTATAGCAGAGACAATAAAATAAGTTGTAAGGGTCTTCCAACTTTTACACATGGTCGCAGCACGTCTTATTGAATTATTTTGTCCATTGGAGGCTTGTATTTCTTGTTATGCATATTATGGCCCATTTATTATGTACATTTTTTTGCTGTAATAACATATGAAAGGTCTCCATATTGGCCTCTTACTTTATAAATGAAGATCTGCAATATTGTTCCATCATTTTGCACTATATTCCTGCTTTTCCCATTTGGGAATATTACAGTGGTATCAGAGCATAATCTTGGCAAAGCCTGTGCATTCTAAAAGCCAATATGTCATCTGAAGAAGGAGAGCCTCTTATTGATAGAGAGAAGAGTTATCAAAGAATAAGACACGGAAATTTTGATTATAAATATGAGAAAGAAGACAAGGGTAAAACCCCTATATCTGGAGGTGAAGATGAAGAGAAGGAGTTCCCTAAGATCCTTCTTAGATCCATGCAAGACATTGCTAGAGAGATCAAGGAGATGATAATGGATAGATTCAAGGAATATCCTAAATTATTTCATCATGGAGAAGGCTCTGGCATGTCTCATCACTGGAATGATCAACTAGTGCATCAACCACAAGTTTCCCAACGCTCTACTATGCATACATTTTTGGCTGTGGGAAATGAAGGGTTTCAAGAGCAAGAATCCCTTGAAGAATATTTTATGGAGTATGAATATCAAACTTATATATTCAAGGACCACTTGAGTTTTTAGGATTTTTCTCAAATAAAGGACAATATAAGACCAAGGCATCATCATAGAGGTGGTGGATTCATTCAGAATCATGATCGACACCACACTATGGGTAGATTCTTTTTACCCAACTTTGATGGGTCATCCAAGTGCACTGCCAAATCATGGGTAGAGAAACTTGACATATACTTCCAGTTGAACAAAGTTCCAGAAATGGAGGCCATTAAGATTGCAGTGCTGCACCTTGAGGGTGAAGCACATGACTGGTGGTACCATGTCTTGTCTACATTGGGTCATGCCAATGTAACTGCATACTCAGAGTTCACTAGAAGGCTGGTGGAAAGATTTGATAGAAGATATCATGAAGCACCATTCATGGGGCTTGCAAATTTGAAACAATCAGGTAGTGAAAAAACTTACATCTCCAAATTTTTAAGACTTTCTGTTATGGTTCCTGATTTATCTACAGTAAGAAGGGTGTACACGTTCATTGATGGGTTAGATGAACCTCTTCATGGGTTGGTTTAGTCTACCAAGCCCACTGCCCTACAAGATGCCATTGAAAGGGCTAGAGACCTTCAAGATGCCTTGCCAAAAGCAACGAAAACTATTCAGCATAAGCGCTCTTTTCCATTAAAGGGAAAAGAAGAAAAGACTGCTCCTTCAAAGGAGAGTCAATATAAAAAACCTCTGATGATGATGTCTGGAAAGATGTAAGGAGAAGGAAGCTTTGCTTCACATGCCAAGAATCTTGGGAACTTGGACATAGATGTTCAGCTGGAAAGGCACATTACATAGAGGTATTCTTAGATGATGAGAAGGAAGAAGAAGAGGAACCAAGAAGAGGTCACAGCACTGACACTGCAGGAGATGAACCAACACCATCAGGAGAGGGGAATGGAGCATTTTCTCCTATTGGAGGGGCTCTTGCATCTTTGAGAGGGGTACCTAAGTACTTGACCTTAATAGTTCAAGGTTCCATCTTGAATCAGAGGGTTTATGGTTTGGTTGATAGTGGGGCTACCCACAATTATATTGATGCCCAACTAGTGTAAAGGAGGGCAATCCCCACTGATAATTTTGAGGGATTTTATGTTTTGGTCCCAAGAGATAGAACTATGCAATGAATGCATTATGTTCCATCCTTATCAGTCACCATGGGAACATATACATTGATTGATCACTTCTTTATGGTTGGCATACCTGACACCAATGTGATATTGGGTGTTCAATGTTGATCACTTTGGGGAAAGTCACTACTGATTGAGAGACTTTGCAGATGGAATGGGTACATAGAAAGAGTGGAAAATATCAAATGATTAAAGGCATGCACACATATCCCTCACATACAACTTCCACATAGAAATCAGATATGGATTTACGTAGTGGAAGAAAGGACCTTACAGTCCCATCTATTATGCTTATGAGATTGTTGCATGGAACACTATTATCTAGTGGAAAACCATCGGGAGACCACCTGATTCATATTTTGTGAGATTTATCTCACAACATGATGCTAAAAGCATAGATCTAGGAGGGATGGGAGCATTAGAAGGCAATGATACAGTTCTGGGAGTCTTGGGTAGGCTCAAGGAGGAGGGAGATCTTCTCCCAACATCATCAATACCCACTCTCATTTTAGATTCTGCGTTGTGGGAGGAGAAGCATGAAAGGAATGACCTTCCAAAATGTACCTTTGGCATGGGAGATGGTAGGAAAGTAATATATGACGGACATTATTTGTGATATATCACACAATCATATGGAGTTGATCCATATTGAAATCCCAAGTTGTTGGTGGATTATTCCATTTTTCCACATACAACTTCCACAACAAGAAAACATAACTGCATTTGTCCTTATTATCTGATGGAAAACCACTTAGGAAATACTGATTTAGATTTTGTGAGAGATGTCTCACAACATGATGCTCCAAGCATGGATCCAGGAGGGATGGGAGCATTAGAATACCATGAGACAATGCTGGGAGTCTTGGGTAGGCTCAAGGAGGAGGGAGACATTCTCCCAACATCATCAATACCCACTCTCATTTCAAATTTTGTGTTGTGGGAGGAGAAGCATGGAAGGAATGACCTTCCAACATGTACCTTTGGCATGGGAGATCTCAAGGAAGAGAACACAATATACACTGTGGACCTTCTATTTGATATATATCACGAGCGCTGTCACTATGGGAGATTGATCCCATGTGGAAATCCCAAGCTATTGGTGGATTATTCCATTTGTCCACATACAACTTCCTGTGATTGTCCTGATGATGGGCCTTGCTTTAGACCCGAAACGTAGAATGAAAAAAGAGAACTGTGGAGATTCCGAACTCTGATTCTGAAAATCGACACCACAGAAATCTACAATCCATCATTGTTACCCTCTACGGAAAGGATACATGGATCGAGATCAGAAATCTTGAAAAAACAAGGATGAAAATTCAAAAAAGGGAAGCAGATTTGACATTCCTAAAAGAGTGCCGTGACTCTAATCTCACTCCATCCTTCGCTCGCATAAAAGACAAACTCAACAACCAGCATAACCACAGAGCCTTCAACCGACTTAGCAGATCCCTAATATGCCATGAAATCCATAAGACTAGATTCTGGCTGGATCATTTGTCTACTAAAGCTTTCAGATTACATCTCAAACTTTCACGTCATTCGTCAAGATTTGTGGTCCATCATTGATGCTGCAGTAGCGTTCAAGGCTCAAAAAGAAGGTAAGCAAGCACAGGCTAAACAAAGCAGAAAACTTGATAAATTGAGAGACAATTCTGGATGTTGGCACCAACAGAGTATCCTAACATCTGACTACTCCTCTCCAAGGAAACGGTCCAATGACCGGTGGACCGAGTTGAAGCAGACTTCAAGCACCATGGAGGAAATGCTACGGCATAAAACATTGGATCGAAGCTCTGATAGTAACAATTTGTCACCAACCAGCCTTAATAAAGATAAACCAGCTACGAACGAATACCTGTATGCAGACTACAAAATGGAGTCGATGAAATACTCTGAAATACAGAAGAACCTCAATCCAGATGAGGCAAATCTGTTCTCCAAGTCGCAGACAGAGATCGGATTATCTGAACGAGGGTGCCAAAGTATCAAAAAACACGATATGTGGACTGAACGAAAACAGACTGCTCGCACTGAACAGGAGCCACATAAACATAACACGGTGGATCGAAGATCTGAATGCAACAACAGGGCTCTCAATAAAATAGCTATGGATATAAAACCATACGCAGACCACTGTTTGACGGAAATGACAAGTTCTGAAACACATAACACGTTAGATCTGAGTTCCGAACGTGGTATAAAACCAAAGGCAGATCCCATAACCGAGTCCAGTAGTTTAATGAAAGTGAGGAGCTCCGAAACGCAGACAATCCTTAACGCTGACAACACAATGTTGACCACTGTCTTGACTCAGAACCAAGCAAACCACGTAACCGATGCAGTGGATGTGGTAACAAACGTTGATTCGAATGCAGACAATGACAGTCAAAGCATAAAACCATATGCAGACCACTGTTTGACGGAAATGACGAGTTCTGAAACACATAACACGCCAGATCAGAGTTCTAAACGTGATATAAAACCACATGCAGATCCCATATCCGAGTCCAGCAGTTTAATGAAAGTGAGGAGCTTCGAAACGCAAACAATCCTTAACGCTGACAACACAATGTCAACCAATGTCTTGACGCAGAACCAAGCAGACCACGTAACCAATGCAGTGGATGTGATAACAAACGTTGATTCGGATGCAGACAATGACAGTCAAAGCATGTTTGACCAGAATGGAATGGTTAACGCAGCAACCTGGTTTTCAAAGTATCATACAAGTCTCAACGCTGACAACACAACGTTAACCACTGTCCCTTCGCAGAACCAAGCACACGGTGGAATCAATTCGATAGACGTGGAAACAAAGGTGGCCGCAGTCCCTACACGGAACCAAGCATACCACGGAACTGATCTAATGGATGTGGAAACTACCGTGGTTGCATGTACAAACAATGACGATCAAAAACCAACATCAAAGTTTTTAAGAAGACATTCCAGCGCAGAATCTTGTTTTTCAAGGAATCATGACACAAATGATAAAAATAAAAACTTGAACATATCAACTTGTAACATAAATAATGAAAGGGTTATAGGTAACGAAAAGGGTATAAACAACAACTCCAACAACAATAAGAAAGTTGTCAACATTTCCACTTATGAATTAACAAAAGATGAAATAGAAGTTTTAAGTAAAGGACTCAACTTCGTTGTAGCCCCCAGTCGTATACCAAAGGAGGAAATCATTTGCGACATTTAAGATGGCATAAAGGCTCTTAATGATCAAGACAAGGACAAGGTGAGACAAGAATGTGCCATTATTCTGGATAAAAAAAGCCCTAAAAAACCGAAGATGCAATAACGATATTGTCATTCTAAAGGCAGACAAAGGAGGGGCTACGGTAGTTATGGACAGAGAAGAGTACAACAATAAGATGAGGGATCACCTACACAATAGCGGAAGTTATAAAAAACTAAATGAAAACCCCATATCCAAAGTCATAAAAAAGGTTAAAAAAGCCATCAAGGAGTCCAATCTGGATGAGAATGTGAAGAAGTGCTTATACCCAGAAGGCGAAATCATACCCCGTATTTATGGTGCCCCTAAAATCCATAAAGCCGGTGTTCCTTTAAGGCCTATCGTTAACACTATAGGTGCGCCAACTTATGAATTAGCCAAATATGTGGCTCGCACCCTCGCCCCTATGGTGGGCAATACTAGCTCTTTCATCAAAGACTCCAACCAATTCGTTGATTTCATTAAAAAAGCTAAATTAGACCTTGGTGACAAAATTGTTAGCTTTGATGTTGTCCAACTTTTCACCAAAATCCCTCTTGATGAAACCGTGCAAGTAGTAAAAGAAGTAGCAGACCCGCAAACTGCAAAAATTGCTGAAATATGTCTTCGCTCTACCTTTTTCACCTTCCAAGGGGAAATATTTGAACAAACATCTGGTGTTGCCATGGGTTCCCCGTTATCCCCTATAGTAGCAAACCTCTTCATGGAGAAATTCGAAAAGAAGGCTTTGGAATCCTACCCATTAAAACCCAAGTTTTGGATAAGGTTCGTAGACGACACCAATGTCAATTGGCCCCATGGAGATGAGGAATTAAAGAACTTCCTTGACCATCTCAACAGCATATCCAAAGATATCCAATTTACAATGGAAGGCGAAGAAAACAACTGCATCCCTTTCCTTGACGTACTCCTCTCAAGAAATGAAGACGGATCCCTTGGACACAAAGTGTTCAGAAAGAAATCACACACAGACAATTATCCACATGCCAACTCACATCACTACCTAGCCCAGAAAACAGGAGTGCTGCTGACTCTCTTTACACGTGCTTTTAGAATATCAGACAACACTCATGTAGAAGAAGAAATTGAATATCTGAAGAAATCCTTCATAAACTTGGGATATAGCAATAAGGACATCAACAAAGCTATACAAAAAGCCAGATCTGGAACCAAAAGAATGGTTACTGAAAAACCCTCCACTACAAAAGCTTACCTCCCTTATATTCAAGGAGCCACAGACAAGATAGCCAAGGTTCTAGCCAAAAAGGACATTAGAGCAACCTTCAAGCCACTAGTAACCATCAGGCAAAGAATGAATTCGGTTAAGGATGACCTCGACCACCTCCAACAAAAAGGTGTCTACAAAATCAATTGTTCATGTGGAGATTGCTATATTGGGGAAACAGGCAGAACCTTTAAAATAAGGTTTAAAGAACATGGGGCAGACATTAGGCTTGGAAGAATTAAAACCTCAGCTTTGGCAGAACATTCAAGCAAAACATGTCACCATATATGCCTAGAAGAAGCAGTAATCATTGCCAAAGAAAAACATCATTTCAAACGCAAAATACATGAAGCCTTGGAAATATTAAAGCACCCGCACAACCTTAATAGAGATGGAGGCTTAGAAATTAGTAGAAATTGGGTCCACGTGCTGTCCGATTAAAGCATCTTGCTCTCTTGAATCACTGGTCTCCTTGTACCCCTTCCCTTCCTTCATCCCTTTATGATTCTCTTTCTCTACCTTGTACCCTTTTCTCTCCCCTCCGTTTCGCACCTTACCCTTACCCTTCTCCTTAGCCTTACCATTCTACCCTTCTTTAAAAACTTTAGTGTATTTATTAAAATCAACCCTATGAATACCCTTTCATAACCTTAATCCTTAGTCTAGCCCATACCTTTTGCTTACTTGGTTTATTGGATCAATTGGTTACAATCCTTATCTATGGGTTATAATCGATTGACCTTTTCCTATCCCATTCTATTATCTCCTCCGTCTTCGTTATTATAATATAAAGTACATAGGACAGTATTATCATAATATTAGTATAAGGGGACATTATATCTCTAAAACATATCTAATAATACTACTCATCTTTAAAACAAATCAATTAATCTTAAACATTAGCTAAAAGAGGATAAAAAACTTAGGACTTTTATCATTGATTCTTATTAATGAAATAGTAATCATTATAATCTCCTTGTGACCTTATAATATTGATAGAGTCTGATCCTTAATCTTTTAGTATAATCACCTTAGGCCCTTTACATAATATTAGGTTATCAATATAAACTCTATTCTTTAAATAATATGAAAAACTTAAACTATTAATATAATTCATAAGCCATAATTACATAAAAATCTTAGTACTTTTTAAGGTTAAACAATAATAGTAGATATTATAATCTGCATAGGGTCTTATAAAATTAACAAGAATCAAGCCATTAAATCTAACCTTTAAATCATTCTTCTAGGACCCCTCTTCACAACTTAGGATATGAATATAATTACTACTCTTTGATTTTACTTGACATTTAGAAATCATTAGCATAAATGTCCTTGATAAGATAAACATAAGAATTTATTAATAAGAATATTAATATTTAGAAACATTAAAACATTATTAGCATTATAGCTCAAAATATCAAAATAATGATTTTGATAATTTTAAAAAACATAATAACTAAAAAACTCATCTAAGTAAGAATAAAAATAAATTGGAAACTAAACCATTTAATGGACATCTGGTCGGCTCTCTTTCTTGTCATTTTTCCACTATTTATTTAACATTATTTGTCTCTCCCTTTTTGTAGATTTTTTCCTAATATGATGGGTCTTGCTTTAGACAAACGTAAGTGAAAAATGAGAGTTGTGGAGATTACGAACTACTTGAACTAAAAATCGACACTACAAAAATCTACAATCCATTATTCCAAGGATCTTCACACATGCATGATACTTGATGAACAACTACATGAAGAGGGATATTTGGTCCAAGAAGGATTCATCTACTATCATGGTAGAATATTCTTATCTAAAGCCTCCAAGCTCAAGGAGAAGTTCCTACAAAGAGCTTATGAAGGGTTCTTTTTCAGCCACACTTATTCTATGAAGTCCTACAACACTATCATGGAAATATACACTTGGAAGGGATTTGAAGAAGAACTAAATCATAATTTTCAAATATGCATGAACCATGTGGAGTTGGAAGAGCATCATGACTCTATGGTGGAGTTAATTCAACCTCCTCTTTCTTCTTTTGAGAGAGGATATAGATCTATGCACCACTCCATTTGTTTAAGGAGGAATTTTGGTGAAGAATATGCTCACGTAAATAATGTTTTATTTGATGAAGATATGCATTCATTTACCATTTTTATGCAGGATATAGCTCCAAGGATGAGTGCTATTCCATATAAACTGCATGGCAAACTTTGGGCCACAAAAATTTCTGAGCATGGCCACTCCCTTGGAGATCAAAGGGAGATATTGTATCATTGTGGGTGAATTCTAAAGGCACCAAATATATCTCACACTTTCAGCCATGGTGAGATGACTTGGGCATCAAGTGAGTGGTGGGGAAAACACTTACCACATCATGATCTGATGCAGTCAGGATACTTACTGCACTAGTTCCACATGTGGGACTATGACCCACCTCCATATGCACAAATTTATGTTTGTATGTATTTAATTTTGATCCCATACATTGATGATGTACTTATAATTTTTATGGGAATGTATGGAGGGAAGATGGGAGGTATGCATGTGCCCTATGGGATAGAGATTCTTGATGTTCACTATGCTACATGTTTCAGGGAGAACATTGGGCAAATCATGTTTGTTTCATTTGAACTATTGTCTCCTT
Organism: Pinus albicaulis; assembly: GCA_034641835.2. Taxonomy (NCBI): domain Eukaryota; kingdom Viridiplantae; phylum Streptophyta; class Pinopsida; order Pinales; family Pinaceae; genus Pinus; species Pinus albicaulis. The sequence goes on along the minus strand of CM076579.1, from coordinate 396,134,972 downwards.
ATGGGATGGATTATTTGCATCTCATGAGAAATTTGGAGGAGAAATTCATGGAGGGATGGATTGGTGAACACTTAGCTTATGAGGGAATCTTATCACATGTTGGTGTCACCAATGGAGGAGGAAAAGAGTTGCAGCACTCACCTTTTCAGTTGCTTGAGGACAAACAACATTTGGGAAGGGAGGACTGTAATATTCCCAATTAGTCATAAGCTAATTGGCATATTCAATTTTGTTTCATTGCTTTGTTTAAAGAATAAGAGGGCCAAGGAGGTCCATAATTCTCCTTAATAATGAATAAATCAATGCCAAATGTGAAAGAGACAAATCTTGGTAGCTTAATTAAATCACCCTTGGTGTGAAAGGGGTTGGATCAATTTGACTGGGTCAACCTTGACCAAATCAACAACGTTTTCATGGAGGAGTGGTCATCAATGAGGGACAACGCAGTTTTAGATGGAGATGCTTTATGTGAATGTAGTGATATTTTTGGATGGGGCTTAGGGTTTGCAAGCTCATATTCTATTTAAGGAAGAGGATGGAAGCCATATTCATGATGTATGTTGATATATGATTTTCTGAATATATGGTCTGTTTAGACATATATCTTTCTCTTATTTTTTAGCTGAGAAGAGTGTTGTTTAGCACAGGGTGTTCCTAATCAGGAATCCCACCTCTTCCATTGATGAGCTCTTGGAGGAGTCTTGTACTATATTTTCCACTATCAAGCTTAAGGCCAAGCTTCATATTTCTTTTACGCGCAGATCCTGTTGAGGGTTTTATTGTTTTTGCAGGTTGCAGCAAGTGGTGATTAGATCTCTAGATATAGGCCATCTCATTGCTTATTTTCAGTGGAGGAGGCTTCCTTTCCATTGGGAGGAAATTATTGAAGGCCATTGAGCTTATTTTCAGATATTGGCATCAGGCCAACCATATTTTGATCCCTACAATGCAGTTTACTCCCAGATCCGCGTTATTTCTGTAGGAGGAGTTGCAGGGTGCTTTGGCACACCATTTGGAAAGCTGATTTTCAAGTGATGGGGATCTGCCTTTCACTTTGAGGATCTATTGAAGGAGGATATTTTATTGATCATATCAGTTTTAGATCTCAGATCTACAACTTGTACTTGGTGTTTTGTTGAAAACGCTTGAGAGGTTCTTTAAAGGAGCTTGTATAGTGCTCAGATCTGATATAGATCTATCTTTTGAGGCACATATTAGCACTAGATCTGATGTATAATATTTTACTGTAGAAAAACCAATAAAATAATGTTGTAAATGTCTTCTAGCTTTTATACATGGTTGCAGTACCTCTTATTGAATGATTTTGTCCATTGGAGGCTTTTATTTCTTGTTATGCATATTATGGCCCATTTCTTATGTACATTTTGCTGCTGTAATAACGTATGAAAGGTATCCATATTGTCCTCTTACTTTCTAAATGATGATCTGAAACATTGTTCCATCATTTTGCACTATATTCCTGCTTTTCCCATTTGGGAATATTATATAGAAGGTCTTTAAAGAAGAGGATATGGTTTTGTTGTATGACAACAAGTTTGTGCCCCACCTAGGGAAGTTCAAAATGAATTGGCTTGGACCATATATTGTTAAGGAAATCATAGAAGGAGGTGTGGTATGCTTGGCTACCTTAAGCAGAGAAGACATTTCTGGGTAAATCAATGGAAGTCGATTGAAATCATACAGGGATAAACCTCCCCCTGCACACACCAAATGACTATATGGCCAGAAGTATGGGTTTGCGCAACAAGAATGGTGGATATGCAAACAAGTGTGATGATCATGCAGTAGTTGTGCGAGAAGGTTGAATTAGTTGTAGAGGTGCCAGAATATAGCCATTGTAACAATAAATCTAGACAAGACAATGTTCTTACCATTTGGAGGAGGGGATAAACTACATTTAATGAAAATATTACGTCAATTTTGGAGTCGTTTTAGAATTTATGGGGCTACATTAATGAGCAAAAGAGAATTTCAGACGCGCCTACGCTATAAATATGACCGAAGGGTCGCATTAGTTCCCTTTTATTTCCATGCTATCTATGCAATTTGTGCTCTTTGATCTCTGTATATTGTTTGAGGCTTATGTCTGGCCTTGATCCAATATTGAAGGAGGATCTGCGCTGCCAAGGGTTGGGTCATCTCATTCTGCCAAGTATGAATGCCATTAAGCCCACACCTTCTGCGACACCGGTCGAGGAGACCCCTGTGCGGGTCCAATCTAAGAAGGGGTAGTCCTTGGGGTCCTGCAAGTCACCTCGCCATAAGACCTCGAAGCTGCGCTCAACTGCTGCAGAGTGGTAGAATAAACCTATGGTGGAATTACCGAAAACCATCATGGAGGAGGATGTTGTGGAAGTAGTCGATCCTATCTCGTGGCTTCCTGCATATGTCATGCTGCGCAAATCCTTAACGAATGTCCCAAAGGATTTAGATAAGGTGTGGTCATATATCAACATGTCGCTGCTCCCAGAAAATGTGTTTGTCAAAGGCGACATGTTCAGAAAGATCGCACTAATGAAGATGGAAGATTGGGACCAGAAATACTAGGAGAAATTCCTGGATCTTGCACCCACCATGTACCTGGAGAAGATCCCATATGAGGGTGGGGTAGTAAGAGTGGAACCGAAGTACTGGGTGGTGGGCCTGTAGAAATTACGGTTGCTCAACCTCCTGCACATTCCTCACTTTGGGCTCAACCCAATCAACGACATATGTGTGCACCAACTTCTCGGCCCCATCTGCAATGAATGCTTGTGGCTAGGAGGGTTGATTACCATTGATGCTTCACTAATCCATCGTATCACCAACCTGCTCGACCAGGGGGAGGACCCCATGATAAATTTTGGAGGAAAAATCCAAGAGCACGGAGTTGTTGAGGAGGTCAAGGATAAGTTTAAGGTCGTGCGCAATACTCAGGGTTTCCTACTTCAAGAAACCAATGATTTCACAGTCCAGATGGGCACGCTGATCCTTGCATGTGAGATGATGCAGAAATGTCGGTCGAAGGAAGTTTCAGCCCATGTCATTGCACTAGTAGGGCAATGTGAGAAGGGAATACAGTTTAACTAGTCTCAATACCTGCACATCAAATTTTTGGCCAATGTGCGCAAAGTCCTAGAAATAGGAAAGCATTTCTATTATGCTTGGTTGTTGCTCCTCATCACGCTAATCGAGCAGAGGACGCTGCAAGATGCCCAGTTCCCCAAAATTGAGCCAGACCTTTACGAAGCAATGCACTATGCAGCCTTATGGAATTTGAGGATCCCCTCTAGAATCACGAAGATCAAGATCTTTGGGGTGTTTTTCGACTCTGCTTTATTCTAGGCGCTTCAGTCAAAGCCTAGGTTTTTGCTGACCCTCTTTGAGAAATACAAATATATTTTAGACTTTAAAGCCACGTTTCATAACATGCACATCCATGTGAAGTGCACTATGAAAGGAATTTGGTATGAAATTCCATACCTGGTCACGGAGGACGACCTGGTGTGCATCACAACAGAATGGCTGCCTACATGTTTAGAGTTGCACACCATTAGGGGTGCCTCTTCATCTGTGATGAATACTCCAACCAATCCGTAAACAACCAAGGATACTTAGCAAAAAGGCAAGGAAATAGAGACAGACCCTGAGCCTACCACGATGGGAGAAACGATAGATTTGGAGAAGGAAGTAGAAGAGAAAGACTGTGATGGAACCAAGGTCCCTACAACGTAGACAACTAAAGGAACTAAAAGAGGTTCTCAGGCCTCCGTGGGTCTGCACAAAAAGAGGAAGGGTTCCAAGTTGAAAGGAACATAAGACCTCACCCTCACCGAAGATTACTTCACCAAAATTGAGAACACGGTCAAGTATGCCACGGAGGATATCTCGAATGATATGGAAGAAGAATACAAGTCAGTTATTGAGGGAGTACAATCGTGCCTCTAGGAGCTCAAAATGAAAACAAGCATGATTCAAGAGAGCGTGAAGCAAACGAGCCTGCAACAAATGAGCATGCCAACATCAAACATCGGTCAAACGAGCGCACAACCTATCAGCACGGTGATTCCATCCCCCTTGGATAACAAATGATTCAGATTCTAGGACCTGCCATTATAGTCGAGTTGCCTGCCTTGCGCGCTACTGTGCAAGCTTGTGGAGAGGTTAGCATCGACCTGGAGATGTTAACTAGAGGAAAAATCCATGCTATCCACACCATGATCATTGATGAGTTGAAATACCATGAGGCCCATGCCTTCCAAGCTGTCGCCAAGTCTCAGCAGCAAGTAGCAATGCTATAGAAGATTAAAAATATTGCAGAGGAGGCATGCCGCACAACTAAGTATTTTCACGCCCCATTAGAAGCCATGATTGATCAAGTGTGCAGTGACCTGATAGAGGTCATTTTACCTACCTAAAATGTGCCAAAAACGAAGTTAGAGAGCCTTTTCGCTGTGATAAAAGCATCATGCACAAATATCCAGACTGTCCGTGCCGAATTTGAACAACATATAGTCAATCTGAAAATGAATCTCCAACCAGAGACACCATCAGAGGTTCGAGCACAACATGCAACAAATGTAATGGTAGCCACTAAAATTGTAGCAGTGGAAATGGCAGAATGTGGTACACTGTTGGATGAGGCCATGAGTATTTGGAATTATGTTAAGAAGGACCCGATGGTCCCAAAACTAAGGAATGGACTGAGAATTAAAGAGAATCAGTTACAGAGATCCAAATGGCAATGCCAAACTTGGTGACATCGAAGAGGCTTGCTAGACTTTATGAGAGAAAGTCCATTTAGATAGAGATTGAAGACTTGTGTTGCTGAGAGTAGCTACTGGAGACATGGATGAAACCTTGTGCTGAGGAATCCCTGTAGTTATCGTAGAACCTTGAGAACGCCCTCAAAAGCCTGCAACAAACTCAACATAGCATTAGTGTGGCAGCTGAGGGGTTAATGACAACAAATTTTGTAGATGAAGCGTAGAGAAGCGAATTCATAGTGCCAATCAAGAGCTCTATGGAAGCATTGAAGGCAAATATGAAGGTGACTGCCCCGCAATGACTCGAGATGAGTCACGAGATTGTGTTGGGGGCCTATTAGAGTGAGGCCCCATAGGGTACTTTTTTGAATAATTTTGTCTAAGTTTTGTTGTACACGCTTTGTGAAAATGGTTAAAGGGGCTTTGGGGCGGGTCAAAGTCCCTTAATTATTGTAAAGGGTTAAAGGGAAAAACCATGAGTCTCAAACTGATGGTTTGATACCATGGTATGTGCGCATCTATGATAGTATAAATATGTAAGAATTTAGCAAGGACATATATGATATGAATAGATGAATGAATGATAAGTCTGTCCTGATTATTTTTAGTTTTTAAGTCTGGTTTTTGTCTGGGTAGAAAGGCGTTGGCGGTTGTGTGCATGGAGACCTAAGTCCTGAGATGTGTGTGAACTCTACTGCTGTGTGTGTAGAGGGAAAAATTATACTGAATTGCATATCTCTTAGTAAATAAGACATTTTTGGCGAACCCAAATTCTTATGTGATTGACTATCTTGATTATCTGTTATTTAGAACTGGATATATTCTGTTATTACATATTTTTTTTTGTAATTGTTTAGTTGCATCTATGCACGAGAATTAGTTGATGTTAGATAAATAGATATGAATGAAGTATACTTAATTACTGTGCACGAAATATATGGAAGTATTCTGTGACAATCTGTGAAAGGGTTAGACCTGTTACTTGTGGTTGCACAAATCTGTTATATTTTCTGTAGTAAGTCTGATTAGATTTTCCACATAAAAAATCTCCCTCTAGGGTGCAAAAACCTAGTTCCATCACCCCCCCATACTGCCTTGGGTGAGACTTTTGTTTGCACAAGCATATCACTACCGAAAGGGCCAATAGTTTAGGGTTTTGTTGGTTGCACGATAACTGCGAACTTGGGTCAGGACCCCTCAAGCCAACAATCATCTAGTTGATTAATTTTTTTAATCTATATAGTATAAAAAATGTAGGGTGGTATGGAAACAACAACTACAGTTAGAACATAAGCTATAGGAGGACATATGGTGAGATGCTAAAATTAATTTAAAAAACTAAACCAATTTTCTATCTTGAAGAGCAGAGTTATAAAGGAATAAGCCACAACAAAAACCTTAGTAGGATCATCATCATCATTGTTATCATCTTTCTAACCCAAACCATGGTTGGAAGGAGGGACTTTTTTCTGTTCTTAATTTTTTCATGTGGTATTTGAGTTAGGAAACAATGGAATGCTTATCCATGATGGAAGGATGATTTGGTCTTTCTGTGGCCTTTTTTTATCTTTCTTTATCCTTATTTTACTCCTATACCTCCTCCTTCCATAAAAATATGGTTTATCTTATGGTAGTCTTCTAATAATATATAGAGCATCACCATAATGAATTATAGGCTCACGAAATGGTCAAGTTCCCTTTGAACAGATTTTGCCTCATTTTAATTTGTGCATAAAAACTGGAAGTTATAAGATGGCTGAAAATGTAAGATAAAACGAAATTGGTGATGAATTTAATGAAAACAAATTATTATTTATAAAACATGATACTTATGCTTCAAGGATTTTCCCGTCTCTTTTAAAATTGGCATACCAAAAGCCCAATCATCAAGTAGTTCTTAGACCCAATTGAGTTAGTATCTGATAGTAGAGGCAGAGAATTCAAGGATCCAATCCCATAAAATAATTTCCTGGGAACCACAAATAAAATGTGTTTGGATATATTCTTGCTACGTCAACACGAGTAGAGGTAGTCCCAACTTAGAGAAGTATGGTATGGTGTTCATACTTTGTTATAGAAAATGGCAAGCTAAAAAGGCATATTTTAGGTTGAAGTAGAGCTTGCCACAACCATTCATATCTCACTTGCTACATAAATGTAGAGTTGAAAATCTTCAAAACTTTTCCAGTATGTCAATGACGTATTGTTTTATAACTGTAGTAGTAGCTTCCAAGGAGTATATTTTCATTGGATAGGATACATGCTAGACTTTGTATCTATACAAACTTTTGAGAGAAAAATTCTTAGCTTATGGAGATGGCTATCCTTGAAACTTGGCTAACAATGCACAATTAATATTACAGAGATTCAACTTTCTCTTATGCTCAATCTATTCTAGTCATATTCTAAATGTTAGGATTGTGGAGACTAGCAATAATTCAAGTTCCTTTCCCAAGATACATTTTGGCATGAAGTGATCAACTTTTCCCTAGAGGCTTCCTGTCTAAGACAATATAGAATTCTAAGGAGAGTGGTGGTTGACAAATAATATTGTTTCAAGCCTTTACATGTAAGTTGATATATATACATACATATCACAACATGGAATAAGAGATGAATATATCCATTTAATATTTTCCAAGAATTTGATAATCCAGTGGATACATACTTTAAAGCCTCATTAATGATTAAAACAAAGTTAAAATGGTTAGATATTTTTGGGAAGATACATATAATCCAGTTTTAACTTGACTATATGGAAACCCTATTCCGTTTCTCAAATCCCCAAAGGAAAGCATTGTGAACTTGAGCCCATTATCACTTTCCTTATAGGGCATTGAGAAAGAGGAACCGAAGAGGATATCTATTTGGTATTTGTGATGAAGGTACCACAAAGGTACTAAATAAATCCAATAACTTAAAGGCTTGCAAATATATAGTGCACAACACAACATAGTGATAGTGCTAAGATAAGACTTGATACAATATGATGCCATCTGGAAACATGGGACCTACAGAGTGCCTCTCAGAATGTCTAGCAAAGTGAGGAAATAAATGACATGAATGCAACATGCCTTATACAAGAACAATTCAAATACTTTCCATAACTCTCAATAATATCCTAGCCTCTATTGTCATGAAAAAATGATACTTAAATTAATGGACTCTTTCTTCTAGAAATAATAAACTGTAAGCACTACAATCAAAAGAAAGTATTACTTTCAAGGTGAAATTTCAATAATGGGACATTATGGGTCAGTTGAAATAAGTTTTTATGAAAGGTCTACATATTGTCCTCTTACTTAAATGATGATCTCAAACATTGTTCCCGTTAGTCATCTATAATTTTGTTCCTATCCAAAGATCACTAAGTTGACAATCCTAGGTTTCTAGACAAAATATTTTCAGAAACATTGTGAGTTCTAGAAATCTCACAGCCTTAATTATCCTAAGTATATCAGTTTTTCATAAAAACTTCACCCAAAGCTTCAAAATAACCCTGCTCGTTAAAATGAAAATTGTTCCAAACCCCTCATTTCATTCATGTTCTCCTTCAGCACAAGTGTTCTTTCTTCCCCCTTAAAAATCCCATTTTTCCTTTTACCTTATCCTCCATTTACTAAAAAAGTCCCCCTTAATCCTTGTAAATCTCTTTTACAAAGTTTAAAACCCCTTTTTCCTGTATTGGAACCTCAGAAAGGCTCAAAAACCCACTTTTTCGGCCCTTTTTCTGACTTTTTCATAAAAAAGGCCTTAAGCACTTTTTGACTTAGGCCCTAACCCCTTTTCTACCATAAAACTATGCCTTGCGACTAAGTGCTAAGCCCATCGGCCATCACACATCGACATTTCCCGTTTCCACTCCCCAAACTTCTTTTTCCCCCTACCGATGCGATTTCCTGATTTTAAATCTCCAACGTTGATTTTATTTCCGATCGGATGGTCTTCATCACGTCGCACCATCGTGTCGTGCCATCACATCGCGCCATCATAATCACTCTTCCCTCGGTTCCGATCCCCTTTTCTATTTTCTCGCCGACGGCCGATACCCCGAGTAGATCTTAGCCATTGGTCTCGTTTTAGATCCAACGACTCACGCTATCTTGCAGATCCAAAATCTGCCCGATAAATACTTCGCCCCCCGATTATGTTTCCCCTCGATATAATCCTAGTCGTTGATCCTTTTGATCTAACGGTGGTCAGGCCTTCCTCTGCTCCATTCTCATTTTTCTCCCGCGATGAAATCTTGACCGTTGATTTGGCCCCTCTAGATCTAACGGCCATCGCTCCTTTGCTTCTATGCCTCCCCTCTACACCATTCATTCTTTTAGCGTGTCTACGATATAATCTGGACCGTTAATCTTTCAGATCCAACGGCCAGCGCACTCTTACATTTATGTTGACCCTCTTGATCATTTGCGATTTGCACGAAATTGCGATGAAATATCCACCGTTGATCTCTCCCAAATCGGACGACGCAGGTTCACTGCAGGGGCACCTGTCCAAGGTGGTCTGTACTCCCCAGTCCCCCCGCAATCCATCTCCACCATTGATCATTTCTCAATCCAATGGCCCACATTCTCCCATTCACTGCGGAGGCACCTGCCGGCGAGATCCTTCCGTACGCCCAGTCCCCCCTGCAGTTAATCTCAGCCGTCTGTTTCTCCAAATCCAAAGGTTCCCATTGATCCTACCATTTTCACTCCCCCCAAGCAAATTTGACTCCGCACATTGAACTTTTCGCTCCACGAAAAAATAGGCTTACGTCAGCCCGGCCCCACCATCTCCTCCCGCCGTGCTAATCACATCCCTCCACGTTCATTCTCAACCATAGATCTACAACTCCCGGATCTAACGTCCCAGAACCCATTTCGCATCCACTTTTCTCCTCCTCCCCCTCCGTGCACCTTGAGCGCGAAATAAGCAGTTTTTGGTGGGACACGCGTTAGCCTCCAACATGTATCGCGTCCGCCCAGCTCAAAACCGTTTACCACCTCAATATTGCGTGAAAACCATCCCTGGTTTTCCGCAATACCACCTCACCATTTTCGGGCCAAAATAAAATTTGAAACCCTGGTTTCTTATTGTTTCACCATGAAATCCTCTCTGCACATTCATCTCCTCTACGGTTTCTCTTCCACCTTCGCCATCGCCTCTGAAGAAATTTTAACCCACCACACAGGTTTTTATAATGTTTTTAAATGGTTATGTGTAGGTTTAATGGTGCCCCAAGCCCAAGGGGCCATCCCACAGTCAAGATAAAGATTGAGGCCTCAGGATGACGATCTGAGGGCCTTAAACAAAAGGAAATGGGGTATTTAATTCCGAGGGGTCTAATTGATGATTCATGGTCATAAAATCGATCAAAGGAAACCCCTACACACAAAAAAACGAAAGGAACAGTGAAGATTAGTAAATAGTATCAGAGATTTAAAGATAAAGGATTAAAAGTCAAAACCTGAAGATCAAAGGACTTAATCCTGCAAATTATTGGTTAAAGCACAGTTTAAAGACAGATAATTAAAGCTAAATCAGTCAGCATAGTCAATAAAGACAGCATAATATATTATGTAGGCCTAAAGCATCATCAGGCCTAAACACAGTTAATTTATGAAATGAAGGAAACTTAGGCCAGAACAGGCCTCAAATACATCAACAGGAGGCAGTTATTTCTCCAAAAGACCTAGTTGCCACCTATATCCTACCTTCTATCTCAAAGGGTAAATTGACAGTTATTACACTAAATAAGATATTTTAATCTGTCAGGACAGTTATTGTAAAGATAAGAATAAGCCTTGAAAGTCAATATTTTCTCCTATCTTTCTATCAGAAGTTAATACAGAGTTATTAAAACAGAGAAGTAGTTGAACATATTCCTACCTTATGCTTTGCATGGTTTTCAAGGTCAGGAATGCATTTACTCTATAATTAATAACCCTTGAACCCTAGATCAATTCCACCTCCTCATTTGTAGCATAAATAATGCATTGGAACTCATTGTAAAGGGGGCATTTGATGACTCTTTGAAGTAATACATAGCTTTCCTGAATTTGAAAGAAATTTGATGTTCTAGAACCTGTGGATTTTTTTGACCTGTTTGTTGATGGAGAAAGCTCTGTCATTGGATCCCTGAGCTGTAGGTGAAGTATTCTAATCTGTTAATTTTTTTCCTGTTTTCCATTCTATTTCATCATTTCTTGCTTGTAGTAGAGTAAAAAGCTTAGGCTAAGAAATGTCTCCTAGAAGCACCTTAGGCCTGTTTACTCTTCACTGCCTTTATGTTTTCATCTGCTGAAGGTTTTATTGAGTAGTTTGACTACTTTTCAACCCTTAAGCTTGTTTATTTCAGAAATAGTTCAAACAGTTGGTCTCAAGAATGATTTATGGTTTTCCCTGCTTACTTACTGCCACTTGAAAACTACTTCTGAAGTCTCCCTTTAAAGTACCATTGTTTACAGTCTGCCAAAGAGGTCTGTTTTGATCATACCCTTTGTTCTTTCTTAAATAATTGTTTTGAAGGTCTTTATAGCTGTAATCAAAGATGCCTAGGAGTTTCCTCTTCTATGATTGCAGTTATTTTTGAATCTTGAATTTTTTCTTATCCTTGAAGTGAAATCTTTGGATTAAATAGTGCGTTCCTCAACTCGTAGATTTCATTTAAAAAGTTTGTCTTGAAATTTTTATTTGCTGAAGTGTGATTTGTAGAATTCATGGTTAGCCCTATCTATGGAATGCCTCTTCATGTTCAAATAATTTTTTAAGTCCCTTTGTTGAGAAGTACATATAATTAAGGATTCTTAATTTCCCGTTAGTTCTACTTTTCATTCTAAACCTTTAATGTTAATTTCATTTCACCTGAAAGACTTTTTAGATCCAATATCCAAGTTAGATTTTCCCTTTGATATCCCTGATTCATCTACAAACTTGTTACAAACTTACATTTGACTCCATTTCCCAATGACTTAGAGGTTTCCCTTTCCTATCTATGCTGCCTAGATCATCATGTCCCACCAAACAATCAAACAAATTTGCACTTAATAACTAGCATAAAATCAACTTTTTACAAGCAAACAAGTCATATCTTTGCAAACAATTGATAGATCCTTCTCTGAGACTAGGAGGGCTAGATCCTAGAGCTCTAAAGACTGGTTGATATGTTGCCTTGTCATTTGGTTTGCCAATCAGCCAAATCACAGGACCCCAACATTATGGCGATCACGGTGGGACCTCTGAGTATATAATAGCCTAGAAAACTCTTGTATACTCATTAAGTCCTTCAATAATCACATAAAAACTCAGAAAACCCAAAAACATTTCAGATTGGTTTTCAAATAAATCATTTGTGATGCACCATAAAACATTTTACCTTCAGAAAAGCTAAAAATTTCCACCTGGCGACTCCACTAGGCCCAGTAGGCCTATTACTCCTCTAGATCTCTAGATTTCTTTAGGATTGTGTTAACCAGCATTGAGGAAGTTTAGAAACCTAGTTAGAAATCACTGAGAGAGGAAAACTTTTGAAAAACAGTCATAAAAACCTCTTCCTCTCTAAATTTTGGAAACTGAAATCTGGCTTCATATAGGGTCAATACTAGATCTCATCCAGATCCTAATCCCCCTACCATAGTTGATAATCCAGAGAGGATTTTGTGGAAAACTTTTAGACCTGGAAAACCAACTACTGATAGGACCATCCCAAGAACAAGATCTGTCCCTGAAAATCTCACAGTCTTGAAAGATCCTCACTTTCACTTACCTCACACAAAGGACCTATTTAGAAATAAGTCTCAAAGTGATTTAAACCAAGCTGATTTCGAAACCACAAATTTGCAACAGAGCTTTAGTAGAGAAGCCTCACCTTCTAATCCAACAAAGAGTTGTAAATGATAAAACTGATGTAAATATGTCAAGAACAATAGTTCCTTTCAGTCTTGAAGGGGAAATTGCCAAGATCAAAATCACCATACCCTTAGCTGAATTAGTAACTCAGGATGTATATAAAAATCAAGTTTTGAAAGCTTTGAATATACGCAGTGACACTGATACTTTAAACTTGACAGATGATAAACCAAAATTATTGTTTGGTCTTGAAGTTGAAGGGAAATACCAAGAAGAGGCTGTCCCTCCCTTCTATGTCAGCCTGAATATACATGATAAAATCTTGCACAATTCCATGCTAGACTTAGGTGCTTCTCACAATCTTATGCCCAAAGTAGTAATGGAAAGCCTAGGCTTAGAAATTACTTAACCATATAAATACTTGTATTCCTTTTATTCAAGCAGGGTCAAATGCTTAGGCCTAATTAAATATTTGTGTGTTAACTTGTCTCAAATTACAGGTAAGAGTCTAGTAATGGACATAGTGGTAGCTAACATTCCCCCAAAGTATGGCATGCTTCTATCTAGATCATGGGGAGCTAAACTTCAGGAAGCCTTCAAATGGACATATCTTATGCCACCATCCCAGTGTTTAGCCAAACTAGAAGATTATACAGGGAATCCCATATGAAATACATGGTGAGCAACATAAATAAGCGAAACAATACTCCTGTTTACTCCATTCATTCAGATTTAGATTCCTTTATCTTATATAATGAAGATGAAATCGGCCAACAAGAAAAGGAAAACAAAGAAGAATCTAGTCCAACAGAACAGAAAAATCTGCTATCAACTCAAGTACAGAATAGTTCAAACTCTAGCAGCCTTGAACAGCAGAAAGAAAATGAAAATGAGATTGAAATACCTTGGAAAATAAACTTTGATGGCTCTTGTAGCAAATTAAGTTCAGGGGCTGGTGTATGGATACAGAACACAAACATAGGATATTCCTATAATCTATATTTTCCATGCACAAATAACAATGCTGAGTATGAAGCCCTCCTCATTGGCCTACATCTGCTCAAGGATTTAGGAGCTAAGAAAATATCAGTCCAAGGGGTTTCTGAGCTAATCATTAGACAAATTAAAGGGGAATATTCAGCTAAGAACCCAAAACTTAGAGAATATAGAAATGCTGCCCTTGATCTCCTAATTTTTTTTGAAAAATATGAACTCATTTTCATCCCAAGAGCTCAAAATCATCTATAAAATGAACTTGTCTTTGCTTCTAGTCATTTTCAAATACCACAGATAAATGAAAAATTCAATATAAAGGTAAAAAACAGGCCTGCAATACCTGACAATGAAGATTATTGGCAAGTGTTTGAAGGAGACAAACACATAGATGATTTTCTGCAATCAAAGAATGGCTTTTGCATACAAACATCTATTTTAAGCCATGAGAAAAACTGTCTAAATGAAGAACAAATCCCTGAAACAGAGACGTTAACTTCTGCTGATATAAACCATTTAGAACATCTTTGTAAATCAGAAATAGTTGATAATACAGACCAAAAAGACCTGGAAGTTCTACAATGTAAAAAAAATACAATTCCAAGAGGTCTTACACCATTAGAATAGCTTTTTGATTTTATTGATGTAGCCAAAGAACCGAGAATGGAGCCTACATAAACAAACATAGAAGAACATAACATAGGCAGCCTAGCAGAACCCAAAATGATCAAGCTATCTAGCACTCTCCCAGCTCATATCAAACAAAAATACATAGGACTTTTCAAAGAATTTAGAGATGTGTTTGCTTAAGGATACAAGGATCTGAAATCATACCATACCAGCATCATTCAACACAAAATTCCTCTTAAGGAAAATCAGAAACCTTTGAAACAAAAACTTAGAAGGATAGACCTTGTTTTATTGCCTCTAGTTGAGAAAGAAATCAAGAAAATGTATGATGTTGGGATCATAGTTCCCCTCAGATATTCAAAATGGTTTTCCAACCTAGCATCTATTAGGAAAAAGACTGGGGAAATCAGGCTTTGCATTGACTTCAGAAATATGAATAGAGCCTCCCTAAAAGATAACTACCCCTTGCCAAAAATGGATCATATACTTCAAAAGGTGGTTGGATCTAAAAGAATTTCACTATTGGATGGGTTCTCAGGTTACAATTAGGTGTTGGTACTCCCAAGTGATCAACATAAAACTGCTTTTACTACACCTTGGGGTACATTCATATATGTCAAAATTCCATTTGGTTTAATGAATGCAAGGTCCACCTTCCAAAGGGCCATGGATTTAGCCTTCTCAGAAGACATAGGCTATTTTATAATCATTTATCTTGATGACATTACGGTTTTCTCTAAAACTGATGAAGAACACTTGATTCATTTAAGAAATTTTTTTGAGAAATGTAGGAAATATGACTTATCTTTGAATCCCAAAAAGACACTCTTTGGTCTCCAAGAAGGAAAGCTTCTTGGCCACATAATTTCTGAAGAGGGAATCAAAGTAGACCCTAAAAGGATTGATGGCATATTGAAAATCAACCATCCTAGAAACCTCAAAGAATTACAATCTTTCAATGGGAAGATAATTTTTTTAAGGAGATTCATCCCCAACCTTGCTGAGCTATTAAGAAATATCACAAACATGTTAAAGAAAGAGATAGGTGTTAAATGGACAATACAAGCTAAACAATCATTTGAACTGGTGAAACAAGCTCTTACTCAAACACCGGTTCTCATAAGTCCTGATTTCACCAAAGATTTTTATATCTTTTCCTTTACATCTGAACATAAAATAGCTGCAATGTTACTGCAAAAGAATAACATGGGGCATGAACAACCTATATTATTTTTTAGTAGGGCCTTTAGAGATACTCCACTCAAGTATAACATTATGGAGAAACGAACCTTAGCCTTAGTAAAATCATTGAAAGAATTTAGAGTATACATCTTACATTCTCACATCATTGCTTTTGTCCCACACACTGTTGTCAAGGATATTATAAGTCAAGACCCTGATGGTAAAAGGGGAAAATAGATTGCTATTATTCTAGAATATGACTTAGAAATCAGGCCTACCAATCTAATCAAAGGGCATGGATTAGCAAAACTCATGGCTGAGTCAAAATTCCAAGCACTAGATATGAATATTGTTGATGTCTTAGAAGAATCAGAAGAATTTACAGCTCCATTTATTGAAGAAACATTTGTGAATTCACCTTGGTACGCTGATATCATATATGTGCTACTTTACCTGAATACCTTCCCTTCTCTATCTAAAACTAAAGCTATATTTTTGAAGCAGAAGGCTTTAAATTATTGCATACTAGATGGGGTTTTATATTGGAAGAATGTTGTTGGAATATTTCTTAAATGTTTGTTGCTTAAATGTTTGCTTGAGATTGATGCAGGAAAAATCATGCATGAGATGCATGAGGGAGAATGTGGAGGACATATTTACTGGAATACTACAGCAAATAAAATCCTCAGATCTGGTTACTATTGGCCCACCCTTTTCTCAGACACTTAGAAGCTTGTCATGTCTTGCCATCAGTGTCAATTTTTTGATGGCAAGAGAAAACTCCTACCTTTACCTTTACATCCCATCAGTGTTGAGGCTCCCTTTCAATAATGGGGCTTGGACTTCATTGGGGAAATCCACCCATCTTCTTCAGCCCAACATAAGTGGATCCTCACTGCCACTGATTATTTTACCAAGTGGATAGAAGCCATACCTTCTAGGAATGCTACTGACTCTGTCATTATCAAGTTCCTTAAAACCAACATACTATCTAGCTTTGGTTGTCCTAGAAAAATTATCATAGATAATGCTACTGCTTTCAAGTCCAAAATAATTTTTGACTTCTTCCATAAATACCATATCACCTTGGGTCATTCCACTGCCTACTATCCTCAAGGAAATGGATTAGTTGAATCCTCCAACAAAATCCTTGTCAATATTATCAAAAAAAAATTGGAGCAGAATCAGAAATCATGGCATAGTAAGCTTATTTATGCTTTATGGGTTGATAGATTAACCACCAAAAAGTCAATAAATATGTCCCCCTATTAGCTGGTTTATGGCATAGATGCAGTCTTCCCAACTTCTTTAGGAGAAACTCCTTCAAGAAGTACAAACTGAAGAGAATGATATGCAAAGAAGGATAAATCAGACCATTCATTTACAACAGTCAAGAGAGGAAGTGTACAAGAGAACACAAATAGTCTAAGAGAGTATCAAGAAATTATTTGACAAGAGAACTAAAGAAAATGATTTCCAAGTTGGAAATATAGTTCTAAAGTGGGATTCTAGAAGGGAAGAAAAGGGAAAACATGGAAAATTTGAGAATTTGTGGAAAGGGCCCTACATCATTCATTCTATCAGGGGTCATAATGCATTCTTTTTGCAAAATATGAATGGAGAAGATCTATTTGGAGGTCCTGTCAATGGCAGGATGCTCAAGCACTATTTCTGCCAAGAGTCCTAAATTTCAAAACTTTTATTTTTTTCACTGTATATAACATTGCTTTTCAATTTGAAAAAGAAAAACACAAAAACAATAGAAAAGAGAAAAGAGTGCATATTCAAAGAGGTATAGCCCCATACCAAAAAGAGGAAAAATCTGAAAGTGTGCAAGTCTAAATGCCACTGCTTGAAAAAGGAACTATTATTTAGTCATATAGCCTAATCATGACTAGATAAATTTCAATTTATTGTTGATAAGTTAGTGAAGGAGATTTTCCAAACTGTTTAATCTTGGCTTATCAGTAGAAATAGATTAGGATAAAAGAAAAAATGGTTCAAACATGCTTAAAATCTGAACCAAGACATAAAAGAAAAGGGATGACTCAAAACAGATCAAAATCTGAGTCATAAGAAGAAGGAAGAATGTTCATAATTTTCAGATCTTAAGCCTTCACAATTTTGTTTTAAATTTCTGTAAATTTCAGTCTATGTGCAGCTTGTTTTTATGCCATAGTCTTACAGCAAATCAGATAGCTTAATCCTGGTTTGTCTGTATTTAAATTTATGTTTTAGAAAATAGAAAATAAGATATGTCTAACTGCTTAATCCTGACAGATAGTAGCTTAGGTAGAGAATTTATGAGTTCAACTGTTTAATTTGAACTCGTGGAAGAAATAAGCATAGATTTAGATTAGTTTTCTGCTTTTAATAAAAGAATAAAATGTTAATGTCAAAAGAGTTTTCCAGTTCAAGTGCACTCAAAAAGAAGAAAAAAATGCTAGGACAAGTAAGATTGGGTAGGTAGAGGTGTTGTCTTAAATAATTTCCATGTTATAGGTCATTGAAAAATTGTCAAAACGCAAAGAAAATTAGCAAGAAAACAAAGAAATTCTGCCCAATGGATAAGGCACTGGTCTGCTAAATTCCAGGAGATTGATAATCTGAGGTTCTAGACACCTAGAAAGACAGTTGTCCTCCCCAAGTGGAGCCACTGTTAGTCATCTATAATTTTGATCCTATCCAAAGATGACTAAGTTGACAATCCCAGATTTCTAGAAACAATATTTTCATAAACATTGTGAGTTCTAGAAATCTCATAGCCTTCATTATCCTAAGTCTATCATTTTTTCATAAAAAACTTCACTCAAAGTTTCAAAATAACCCTGCTGGTTCAAAATAAAATTGTTCTAAACCCCTCATTTCATTCGTTTTCTCCTTCACCACAAGTGTTCTTTCTCCCCCTTACAAATCCCATTTTTCCTTTTACCTTATCCTCCATTTCCTAAAAAAATCCCCCTTAAACCTTGTAAATCTCTTTTACAAAGTTTAAAACCCCGTTTTCCTCTATCGGAACCTCAAAAAGGCTCAAAAACCCACTTTTCGGCATTTTTTCCGACTTTTTCATTAAAAAAGGCCTTAAGCGCTTCTCGGTTTAGGCCCTAACCCATTTTTTGCCATAAAACTATGCCTTGCGACTAAGTGCTAAGTCCATCGGCCATCGCACATCGATATTTCCCGTTTCCACTCCCCAAACTTCTTTTTCCCTGTGTCGATGCGATTTCCCGTTTTTAAATCTCCACCGTTGATTTTATTTTCGATCCGACAATCTTCATCGCGTCATGCCATTGCATCGTGCCATCGCATCATGCCATCACAATCGCTCTTCCCTCGGTTCCGATCCCCTTTTCTATTTTCTCGCCGATGGCCGATACCTCGAGCAGATCTTAGCCGTTTATCTCGTTTCAGATTCGACGGCTCGCACTATCTCGCAGATCCAAACTCCGCCCAATAAATACTTTGCCCCCCGATTATGTTTCCCCCGGATATAATCCTGGACGTTGATCCTTTTGATCTAATGGTGGTCAGGCCTTCCCCTGCTCCATTCTCATTTTCTCCCGCGATGAAATCCTGACCATTGATTTGGCCCCTCTAGATCTAACAGCCATCGCTCCTTCGCTTCTCTACCTCCCCTCCGCACCATTCATTCTTTTAGTGCATCTGTGATATAATCTGGACCGTTGATCTTTCAGATCCAACAGCCAACGCACTCTTGCATTTCTACTGACCCTCTCGATCATTTACGATTTGCACGAAATTGCGATGAAATCTCCAGCATTGATCTCTCCCAGATTGGACGACGCAGGGTCACTGTAGGGGCACCCATCCAGGGTGGTCCGTACTCCCCAGTCCCCCCGCATTCCATCTCCACCGTTGATCATTTCCTGATCCAACGACCCACATTCTCCCATTCATTGTGGAGGCACCCACCGGCGAGATCCTTCTGTACCCCCAGTCCCCCCCACAGTTAATCTCAGCCGTTCGTTTCTCCAAATCCAACGGCTCCCATTAATCCTCCCATTTTCACTCTGCCCAAGCAAATTTCACTCCGCACATTGAAATTTTCACTCCATGACAAAATAGGCTTGCGTTAGCCTGGCCCCACCATCTCCTCCCATCGTGCTACTCACATGCCTCCACGTTCATTCTCAACCATAGATCTGCATCTCCCGGATCTAACGGCCTAGATCCCGTTCCACGTCCACTTTGCTCCTCCTCCCCCTCCGTGCACCTTGAGCACGAAATAAGTGGTTTTTGGTGGGACACACATCAGCCTCCAACATGTATTGGGTCCGCCCAACTCAAAACTGTTTACCACCTCAATCCTACGCGAAAACCATTCCTGGTTTTCTGCAATACCACCTCACCATTTCCATGCCCAAATCAAATTTGAAACCCTGGTTTCTTATTGTTTCGCCATGAAATCCTCTTTGCGCATTCATCTCCTCTGTGGTTGCTCTTCCACCTTCGCCATCGCCTCTGAAGCAATTTTAACCCACCACGCAGGTTTTTATAATGTTTTTAAATGGTTATGTGCAGGTTTAATGGTGCCCCAAGCCCAAGGGGCCATCCCACAGTCAAGATAAAGATTGAGGCCTCAGGATGACGATCTGAGGGCCTTAAACAAAAGGAAATGGGGTATTTAATTCCAAGGGGTCTAATTGATGATTCATGGTCATAAATTCGATCAAAGGAAACCCCTGCACACAACAAAATGAAAGGAACAGTGAAGATTAGTAAAGAGTATCAGAGATTTAAAGATAAAGGATTAAAAGTTAAAACCTGAAGATCAAAGGACTTAATCCTGCAAATTATTGGTTAAAGCACAGTTTAAAGACAGATAATTAAAGCTAAATCATTCAGCACAGTCAATAAAGACAACATAATAGATTATGCAGGCCTAAAGCATCATCAGGCCTAAACACAGTTAATTGATGAAATGAAGGAAACTTAGGCCAGAACAGGCCTCGAATACATCAACAGGAGGCAGTTATTTCTCCAAAAGACCTAGTTGCCACCTATATCCTACCTTCTATCTCAAAGGGTAAATTGACAGTTATTACACTAAATTAGATATTTTAATCTTTCAGGACAGTTATTGTAAAGATAAGAATAAGCCTTGAAAGTCAATATTTTCTCCTATCTTTCTATCAGAAGTTAATACAGAGTTATGAAAATAGAGAAGTAGTTGAACATATTCCTACCTTATGCCTTGCATGGTTTTCAAGGTCAGGAATGCATTTATTCTGTAATTAATAACCCTTGAACCCTAGATCAGTTCCACCTCCTCATTTGTAGCATAAATACTGCATTGGAACTCATTGTAAAGGGGGCATTTGATGACTCTTTGAAGTAATACATAGCTCTGTTGAAGTTGAAAGAAATTTGATGTTCTGGAACCTGTGGATTTTTTTGACCTGTTTGTTGATGGAGAAAGCTCTGTCATTGGATCCCTGAGCTTGGTTGTTGGTGAAATATTATAATCTGTTAATTTTTTTCTTGTTTTCCATTATGTTTCGTCATTTCTTGCTTGCAGTAGAGTAAAAATCTTAGACTAAGAAATGTCTCCTAGAAGCACCTTAGGCCTGTTTACTCTTCACTGCCTTTATGTTTTCAGCTGTTGAAGGTTTTGTTGAGTAGTTTGACTTCTTTTCAACCCTTAAGCTTGTTTATTTCAGAAATAGTTCAAACAGTTGGTCTCAAGAATGATTTATGGTTTTCCCTACTTACTTGCTGCCACTTGAAAGCTACTTTTGAAGTTTTCCTTTAAAGTAACATTGTTTAGAGTCTGCCAAAGAGGTATGTTTTGATCATAACCTTTGTTCTTGCTTAAATAATTGCTTTGAAGGTATTTATAGCTGTAATCAAAGATGTCTAGGAGTTCCCTCTTCTATGAATGCAGTTATTTGTGAATCTTGAATGTTTTCTTATCCTTGAAGTGAAATTTTTGGATGAAATAGAGCGTTCCTCGACTCCTAGATTTCATTTAAAAAGTTTGTCTTGAAATTGTTATTTGCTAAAGTGTGATTTGTATAATTCATGGTTAGCCCTGTCTATGGAATGCCTCTTCATGTTAAAATAATGTTTAAGTCCCTTTTTTGAGAAGTACATATAATTAAGGATTCTTAATTGCCCTTAGTTCTACTTTTCATTCTAAACCTTTAATGTTCATTTCATTTCACCTGAAAAAATTTGTAGATCTAATAGCCAAGTTATATTTTCTCTTTGATATCCCTAATTCATCTACAAACTTGTTACAAAGTTCCATTTGACTCCATTGCCCAATGACTTAGATATTTCCCTTTCCTATCTATGCTGCCTAGATCATCATGTCCCAGCGAACAATCAAACAAATTTGCACTTAATAACTAGCCTAAAATCAACCTTTTACAAGTAAACAAGTCATATCTTTGCAAACAATTGAGAGATCCCTCTCTGAGACTAGGATGGCTAGATCCTAGAGCTCTAAATACTGGTTTATATGTTGCCTTGTCATTTGGTTTTCCAATCAGCCAAATCACAGGACCCCAACAGTTCCATCATTTTGCACTATATTCCTACTTTTCCCATTTGGGAATATTATATAGAAGGTCTTTCAAGAAGAGGATATGGTTTTGTTATATGACAAAAAATCTGCGCCCCACCCAAGGAAGTTCAAAATGCATTGGCTTGGACCGTATATTGTTAAGGAAATCATAGAAGGAGGTGCGGTATTCTTGGCTACCTTAAGCAGAGAAGACATTCCTTGGTAAATCAATGGAAGCCGATTGAAATCATACAGGGATAAACCCCCCCCCCCCCCCCCATGCTCACCAAATGACTATATGGCCAGAATTATGGGTCCGCGCAACAAGAATGGTGGATACGAAAACAAGTGGGGCTATGATTAGTGCAACAACTAGGTACAAGAAGGTTGAATTAGCCAGAGGTGCCGCATTATAGCTAATTTGTAAATCTAGACAAGACAATGTTCTTACCATTTGGAGGAGCGGCTAAGCTACATTTAATGAGGAGATTACGCCAATTTTGGAGCCATTTTAGAATTTATGGGGCTACATTAATGAGCAGAAGAGCATTTAAGATGCGCCTACGCTATAAATATGACCGGAAGGGTCACATTAGTTCCCTTTTCTTTCTATGATATCTATGAAATTTGTGCTTTCTGCTCTCTGTATATTTTCTGAGTCTTATGTCTGGCCTTGATCTGATCTTGAAGGAGGATCTGCACTGCCAAGGGTTGGGTCATCTCATTCCGCCAAGTATGAATGCCATTAATCCCACACCTTCTGCGACGTCAATCAAGGAGACCCCTTTGCGGGTCCAATCTAAGAAGGGCCTGTCCTTGGGGTCTCGCAAGTCACCCTGCCAGAAGACCCTTAAGCTGCGCTCAACTACTGTAGAGTGGAAGAAGAAACCTATGGTGGAATTACCCGAAACCATCATGGAGGAGGATGTTGTGGAAGTAGTCTATCCTATCTCGTGGCTGCCTGCATACTTCATACTACGCAAATCCTTAGCGAATGTACCAAAGGATTTAGATAAGGTGTGGTCATATATAAACATGTTGCTACTCCCAGAAAATGTGTCTGTGAAAGGTGACATGTTCAGAAAGATCCCACTACCGAAGATGGAAGAATGGGACCTGATAGGCTAGGAGAAATTCCTGGATCTTGCGCCCACCATGTACCTGGAGAAGATCCCATATGAGGCTGGGGTAGTAAGAGTGGAACCGAAGTACTGGGTGGTGGGTCTGTAGAAATTAGGGTTGCTCAACCTCCTTCACATTCCTCACTTTGGGCTCAACCCAATCAACGACATATGTGTGCACCAACTACTCGCCCTCATCCACGATGACTGCCTGTGGCTAGGAGGGTTGATTACCATTGATGATTTGCTAATCCATCGTATCACCAACCTGCTCAACCAGGGGGAGGACCCCATGATAAATTTTGGAGGAAAAATCCAAGAGCACGGAGTTGTCGAGGAGGTCAAGGATAATTTTAAGGTCGCGCGCAATACTTAGGGTTTCCTACTTCAATAAATCAATGATCCCACAGTCCAGATGGGCACGCTAATCCTTGCATGCAAGATGATGCAGAAATGTCGGTCGAAGGAAGTTTCAGCCCATGTCATTGCGCTAGTAGGGAAATGCAAAAAGGGCATACAGTTTAACTGGTCTCAATACCCGCACATCAAATTTTTGGCCAATGTGCGCAAAGTCTTGGAAATAGGAAAGCATTTCTATTATGCTTGGTTGTTGCTCTTCATCACGCTAATCGAGCGGAGGACACCACAAGATGCCCAGTTCCCCAAAATTGAGCCAAATCTTTATGAAGCCACGCGCTACGCAGCCTTATGGAATTTGAGGATCCCCTCTAGAATCACAGAGATCAAGATCTTTTGGGTGTTTTTCGACTCTGCTTTATTTCAGGCACTTCAATCAAAGCCTAGGTTGTTGCTGACCCTCTATGAGAAATAAAAACAGATTTTAGACTTTAAAGCCATGTTTCATAACATGCACATGCGTGTGAAGTGCGTTGTGGAAGGAATTTGGTATGAAATTCCATACCTGGTCACAGAGGATGACCTGGTGCAGGTCACAACAGAATGGCTTCCTACATGGTTAGAGCCGCGCACCACTTGGGGTGCCTCTTCGTCTGTGATGAAGACTCCAACCAATCCGCGAACCACCAAGGATACTTAGAAAAAGGTCAAGGACACAGAGACAGACTCTGAGCCTACCACGATGGGAGAAACGATAGATTTGGAGAAGGAAGTAGAAGAGAAAGACGGTGATGGAACCAAAGCCCCTACAACACAAACAACCAAAGGAACTAAGAGAGGTTCTTAGGCCTCCGTGGATCTGCACAAAAAGAGGAAGGGTTTCAAGTTGAAAGGAACATAAGACGTCACCCTCACCGAAGATGACTTCACCAAAATTGAGAATACGGTCAAGTATGCCACGAAGGATATCTCGAATGATATGGAAGCGCAATGCAAGTCAATTATTGAGGGAGTAAAATCACTCCTCGAGGAGCTCAAAATGGAAACGAGTGTGATTCAAGAGAGCGTGAAGCAAGCGAGCCTACAACAAATGAGCATGCCAACATCCAAAATCAGTCAAATGAGCACACAACCCATCATTACAGTGATTCCATCCCCCTTGGATAGATGAATGATTCAGATTCTAGGACCTGCCATTACAATCGAGTTGCCTGCCTTGCACGCTACTGTGAAATCTTGTGAAGAGGTTAGCATCAACCTAGAGATGCTACCTAGAGGAAAAAGCCACGGTATCCACACCATGATCGTTGATGAGTTGCAATACCAGGAGGCCCATGCCTTCCAAGCCATCGCTGAGTCTCAGCAGCAAGTAGCAATGCTACAGAAGAAGAAAAATATTGCAGAGGAGGCATGCTGCACTGCTAAGGATTTTTGTGCCGCATTAGAAGCCATGATTGATCAAGTGTGTAGTGACCTGATAGAGGTCATTTTACCTACCTCATCTGTTCCAACAATGAAGTTAGAGAGCCTTGTTGATGTGATAAAAGCATCATGCACAAATATCCAGACCGTCTGCGCCAAATTTGAACAACATATAGTCGATCTGCAAATGAATCTCCAACCAGAGACACCGTCGGAGGTTCGAGCACAACACGCAATAGATATAATGGCAGCCACTAAAATTGTAGCAGTGGCAGTGGCAGAATGTGGTACACTCTTGGATGAGGCCATGGGTATTTGGAATTCTGTTCAGAAGGACCCAATGGTCCCATAACTAAGGAATGGACTCAGACTTAAAGATAAGAAGTTACAGAGATCCAAATGGCAACGCAAAACTTGGTGACATCACAGAGGCTTGCCAGAATTCATGAGAGAAAATCCATTTAGATAGAGATTGAATATCTGCGTTGCTGAGAGTATCTACTCTAGACATGGATGAAACTTTGTGCCGAGGAATCCCTGTAGTTATCGCAGAACATTGAGAACGCCCTCAAAAGCCTGCAACAAACTCAACATAGCATCAGTGTGGCAGATGAGGGGTTAATTACAACAAATTTGGTGGATGAAGTGTAGAGAAGTGAATTCATAGTGCCTGTTGTGAAACCAGCTCCAAAAAGAGAAGAAAAGAGATATCAATGCCTTAGAAATAAGCCACTTCGAGGGGGCAACCTCCAATACATTACATGAATGAACAATTCTTGGATGATTCAAATTAAAAAACCTCCTTTCTATACATAGGAGTCCATGGGGCCACAATGTAATCCTAGCCGACCCAACAATAATAATTTAAGGGCACAATAATAACAAAATGGGGGTTACAAGGGTACAATAATAACAATAAGGGGGTTACACTAACAACAATAAAGGACTATACTAGTAATATAGGGACCTAACATGCCCCTCTCCTTCAAAAAAAGTGTTGTCCTCAACGCTTGAGTAGCTCTGGGTGCTTTTGTATAAAATTCTCATCCTCCCATGTAGAATCTTCAGTGGGTAAGTTCTTTCACTTGATGAGATACTCTGAAATTGATCGATTCCGTAGTTGTCGAGTTCTTGTTTCCGTGACCGCTTCCGGTTCCAATATGATTTTTCCTTCCTCATCAAGTTCTGGCAATATTGTTTGAACCGGAATATTTTCACCTATAACCTTCTTTAAGCATGAAACATGGAAAACTAGATGTACTCGCGAAGAAGCAGGAAGCTCCAATTTGTATGCCATAGTACCAAACTTTTGCAACACCTTGTAAGGACCATAGTACTTTGGCGATAATTTATTATCCTTCTTTGCTTGCTTGAGGGACATTTGTTTGTATGGTTGTAGCCGTAAAAATACCCAATCTCCTACATCAAAACTTATCTCGCTACGATGTTGATCTGCCTATTGTTTCATTCGATTTTGTGCCAAATACAGGTTATCCTTTAAGAGTTGGAGAACTTCTTGCTGATGCTCAATGTGATCTTCCACTGCTTGAACCTTCGAATTTTCCCTTAAAGATGATGTGATGGATGGTGGATGATATCCATAAAGTGCCATAAATGGGGTCATTTTTGCTGCAGTATGGAATGAAGTGTTATACCACCATTCAGCAAGAGGTAACCACTTGACCCATTGTGTTTGTTTATCAGATACAAAACAACGAAGATATCCTTCCAAACATTTATTTACTATCTCAGTTTGACCGTCAGATTGAGGATGATAAGAAGAGCTATGAGTTAATTGAGTACCCAAACAAGAAAATAACTTCGTCCAAAAATTTCCAGTAAAAATGGGATCTCTGTCGCTCACAATAACCCTTGGGCTTCCATGTAGCTTTTGAATTCTATCCATAAATGTAGTAGCAACTGTACTTGCTTTAAATGGATGAGATAATGTACAAAAGTGTGCATACTTGGTAAGTCTATCAACTACCACCATGATGACACTCTTTCCTTCAGACTTAGGTAAACCTGTGATAAAATCCATTGAAATCTCCTCCCAACGTTGACTTGGAATGGATAAAGGTTGTAGAAGTCCCCGGGTCTTAATTGTCTCCACTTTATTCTGCTGGCAAACCAAACATTCCGCCACAAACTTTTGAATATCAGATTTAAGGCCATCCCAAAAAAATTCTTTCTTCACCCTGTGGTAAGTTTTTAAAAATCCTGAGTGTCCTCCTAAAGGAGAAGTGTGCAATTCCAAAACAATCTTTTGTTTTAGTTGGGAATTCTTACAAAGATATAAGTGATATTTGTACCATAAGGAATCATTTTTCCAACTAAATGTATCAGATGTACTAGGATCTTGCTGCAATTTTTGAATGAGTGTCCATACATCTTTTTCCTTCTTCCATTCATCTCTTGCTTCGGTTATCCAATCTGGTTGGATAATAGAAATGGCACAAAGCAATGCTTCCACCTCTTCATTCTTTCTTGAGAGTGCATCTGCAACAACATTAAGCTTTCCTTTTTTGTAGATTATTTCAAAGTCATAACCCAACATTTTTGTGACCCAGTTTTGCTGCTCTTCTGATTATAGTCTTTGTTCCAAAAAGTGCTTAAGACTATCATGATCAGTTTTTACCTTGAAGTGTCTTCCCATTAGGTAAGTTCGCCATTTCTTTAGTGCATGCAGTATTGCTAACATTTCCTTCTCATAAATAGGTTTCTGTAAATACTTTCCTTTGATTGGACAACTTTCAAAATCAATGGGTCTTCCTTCCTGCATTAAAACTGCACCAATTCCATTTCCTGAGGCATCACATTCCACAATAAAGGTTTTTGTGAAGTCTGGTGTAGCTAAGACCGGTGCTAGGCACATTGCCTCTTTAAGACGTTCAAAGGCCTTATTTGCTTCAAGAGTCCATGAAAATGCATCTTTCTTCAATAATGTTGTTAGAGGTGCTGCTATTCTCCCATAATTCTTAACAAACTTGCGATAATACCTTATTAACCCGAGAAATCCTCGCAACTGCTTTATGGTTGTGGGGACTTTCCATTCCTTAATGGCTTTAATTTTGTTAGGGTCTACTTTAACACCCTCGTGAGATACAATATGACCCAGATATTCCACCTCTTGTACTCCAAAGAAACATTTGGAAGTTTTTGCATATAATTGTTTCTCCTGCAATAGTTTGAGCACCCTGTCAACATGTTCAACATGATCCTTCCAAGACCTGCTGCAGATTAGTATATCATCAAAAAATACTAGCACAAATTTTCTAAGGAAGGGTTTGAAAATGGAATTCATCAACCCTTGAAATGTAGAAGGTGCATTGGTAAGGCCAAAAGGTATGACCAAAAATTCATAATGACCCTCATGAGTTCGAAATGTTGTTTTCAGAATATCTTTAGTTTTCATTCTAATTTGATGATACCCTGAACGAAGATCCAATTTGGTAAAATAAATTGCTCCATGTAATTCATCCAATAATTCATCAATCACAGGAATGGGAAATTTATCTTTAATGGTGAGCCTATTGAGCTCCCTATAATCCGGACACATTCGCCATGATCCATCCTTCTTGTGTACCAATACTACAGGAGCAGAGAAAGAACTTTGACTAGGTTGAATTATACCCGCCTCTAACATTTCTACAATCATACATTCAATTTCGCTCTTTTGGAAGTAAGGATATCTATAAGGCCTGATGTTTGGAGGAACACTTCCTGGAATCAAATGAATAGCATGATCATGATCACGAATAGGTGGGAGTCCTTTGGGAGTTTCAAACACCTTGGAATGATTGTCCAAGACTTGTTGGAGATCTGCAGAAATAGATGATTTGATGTTGGAACTTCTAGTGAGCATAATTGTGCAATTACGCCTCGTTGTTCTTTCTTTAGAAGCTTTGTCATGACATTAGAGCTTATTATCCTTCCTGGCTTCCCTGCAATACCTCGTAATTCGACTTCCTTTCCTTATGAAAAAAATTTCAAGAAAAGTTCTTGAAAATTAAAAGCTACCGTCCCCAAAGATTGTAACCATTGTACTCCTAGTACAACATCAGCACCTCCCATAGGAATGGAAAGCATTGGAATATTAAATACATATTCCCCCATGGTTAGCTTGATATTATGGCATTTTCCAGAGCAATTTATAGTTCCTCCATTTGCAACCATCACTTGACATTCTGGTGCTGGGTATAGGAAACAATTTAATTCCTTGGCTACCTTACAATGAATAAAATTATGGGTGCTACCTGAATCAATCAACACTATTACCATTTTATTCTTGATATGTCCTTCTATCTTGAGAGTTTGAGGAGTGGTAATTCCTGCCAGTGCATTACACGATATGGTCGGATTCATTTCTTCCTCTTCTAGGGCTGGTTCCTGGTGCATATCCTCTTCTTGTTCATTTTCTTCTTCCTCTTCACAATCTATGTAAAATAATTTCTTCTCAGCACACTTATGACCTTTAGTGTATTTGCTATCACAACTGTAGCAAAGCCCTTTTTGCTCTTTTTTCTTCCAATTGTTGTGGTGTCAACCTTGTAGGTTGTGGAAATCTAGGCGTAGCAACACTTCCTTCTTTATAGAATTGAGTGGTAGGCTTCCTTGTCGCCATAATTTTACATTCAACTTTTCTTGCCAACCCGAATGCCTTCTCCAATGAATCAGGTTCCAAAACGCGAACTTCATGTTGGATGTTATCCTTTAAAGTGCCTAGGAAGAGATCAATCCTGTGTTCCTCTCGAATATCAGTTACCCTTATATTCAATTTTTGGAAGTCCTCAATGTGCTGCCCCACTAAACCCTTTTGTTTGAGATTTATCAATTGGCTAGAGAAGGTGTTGCTCTTTGTATCCTCATAATGTGCTATCATTTCCTCCGTAAAAATTGACCAAGTGACAATTTTTTTACGGGAGCAAAGCCATCGATACCATACAAATGCATTTTGTTCTAAATGTAAAGTTGCAATGCATAACTTTTGTGTGTTTTGCACATTATGGAGATCAAAATATTGCTCCATCTGTAGTATCCATGTTACAGGATCCTTTCCATCAAACTTCCTCATATCCATTTTTGGAATATGGTGGTTCTTCCCGCCAACATTAGATTTTATGAAATCACGATTAACATCTATTTTGTTCTCATCATGAGTTTCCTCTACTATATTTTCACCATTAGGAAACATTTCTTGTATCAACTTTGTCAAACCTTCCATGTCTGCTTTTAGATCATTCTTCATGTTTTCCATTTTCTCTTCCATGTCATCCATCTTAGATTCCATGCCAGCTTCCATGCCATCTATCTTAGATTCCATTCCATCTATCTTAGATTCCATGCCATTCTTCAAACCATCCATCTTAGATTCCATGCCTTTCTTCAAACCATCCATCTTAGTTTCCATGCCTTTCTTCAAAACGTCCATGTCATTTTTTGTTGCTCTTTGCAAGAGCGAAATTTGTTGCACTTTCTCTTGTAATTTTGATATGTCATGTTGCCATTCTTCGTCTTCATGAGTCATAGTAGAGCTTTATAAAGGCTTAATGGGTGTTGAATTCTTTTTAGGGGCCATTTTAGAATCCAATACTGATATCTATTCTACAATATGCCCTTGGAATCAATTCAACTTGATTCTTCAAACAAGACTTATGCAATTCGGAAAAAAAAAATACACACCTTTTACTTGCTTTTGAGGAGCTCGATATTGAAATTGAATTATATCTATAATTGCAGATCCTCAATATCTAATGTTCAACCCTGTAGTAGCCCTCTGAAGCTTCTTTCAAATGTCATAGGTCCAATATGATTTGGATTTTTCAAGACAAAGTTATGTCCAATCTCCCACAATGACCTAATTTTGGATTGGTTCAGTAGTGCGAACTTGTATGACTTTCCACGTGTCACTGTTTCCTCCTTTGGCTCTGAAATTGATAGACCTAAAACTATAGTCCGTGTAATTGTGGCCACTTTTTACATCATTCCAATCTGATTCTCAAAGAAAGAGCTATGAATATTTTCCCACGATCACCTCTTTGAGATGAAATTCAGAAGCCTCAAAAAGCCCTAAGTTCCACATATCATATCTCCTAAAATATTGTGAACCAATATCTGAAATTTTTTGACGATGTTTCTCAAAATTTTGGCTTCACACTCTAAAAATTTTAGCTTCTGAATCTTTGTAGAAACAAAATTATTACGAAAATACCGCGATGACCTGTTTAGGTTAAATTCAAGAGCCTGCAAAATGACCTAACTTTCATAGATCATATCTCCGAAAATATTGCGAACCAAGGTCTAAAATTTTGCGACGATGTTCCTCAATATTTTGGCTTTGTACTCTAAAAATTTCAGATTCTTAGCCTTCGTAGAAAGTTATAGCGAAAATTCCACGAACATGACCGGGGGTTGGAGCAGCGAAACCCTAGAATCCAAAGCTTTGATACCAAATGTTGTGAAACCAGCTCCAAAAAGAGAAGAAAAGAGATATAAACACCTTATAAATAAGCCACTTTGAGGGGGAAACCTCCAATACATTACATGAATGAACAATTCTTGGATGATTCAAATTACAAAACCTCCTTTCTATATATATGAGTCCATGGGGCCACAATGTAATCCTAGCCGACCTAACAATAATAATTTAAGGGCACAATAATAACAATATGGGGGTTACAAGGGTACAATAATAACAATAATGGGCTTACACTAACAACAATAAGGGACTATACTAGTAATATAGGGACCTAACAGTGCCACTCAAGAGCTCTATGGAAGCATTGAAGGTGAATATGAAGGTGACACCCCACAATGAATCGAGACGAGTCACGAGATTATGTTGGGGGCCTATTGGAGCGAGGCCCCCTGGGGTACTTTTTTGAATAATTTTTTCTAAGTTTTGTTGTACACATTTCGTGAAAATGGTTAAAGGGCCTTTAGGGCAGGTCAAAGTCCCTTAATTATTGTAAAGGGTTAAAGGGAAAAACCACGAGTCTCAAACCGATGGTTTGATACCATGGTATATGCGCTTCTATGATAGTATAAATATGGAAGAATTGAGCAAGGATAGATATGATATGAATAGATGAATTAATGACATCCTGATTATTTTTGTTTTTTAAGTCCGGTTTTTGTCTGGGTAGAAAGGCTCTTGCTGGTTGTGTGCGCGGAGACCTAAGTCCTGAGATGTGTGTGAACTCTACTACTGTGTGTGTAGAGGGACAAATTGTACTGAATTGCATATCTCTTAATAAAGAAGACATTTTTGGTGAACCCGAATTCTTATGTGATTGACTGTCTTGATTATCTGTCATTTAGAACTGGATATATTTTGTTATTGTGTATTTTTTTTTGTAAATGTTTAGTTGCATCTATGCACGAGAATTAGTCGATGTTAGATAAATAGATCTGAATGAAGTATACTTAATTACTGTGCACAAAATATATGGAAGTATTATGTGACAATTTACGAAAGGGTTAGACCTGTTACTTGTGGTTGCGCAAATATGTTATATTTTCTGTAGTAATTCTGATTAGATTTTCCACATCAAAATCTCCCTCTAGGGTGTGAAAACCTGGTTCCATCACCCACCCATACTGCTTCGAGTGAGACTTTGGTTTACACAAGAATATCACTACCGAAAGGGCCAATAGTTGGAGGGTTTTTTTGGTTGCACGATAACTCTGAACTTGGGTCAGAACCCCTCAAGCCAACAATGATCTAGTTGATTAATTTCTTTAATCTATATAGTATAAAAAACGTAAGGTGGTATGGAAACAACAACTACAGTTAGAACATAAGCTATAGGAGGACATATGGTGAGATGCTAAAAGTAATTTAAAAAACTAAACCAATTTTCTATCTTGAAGAGAAGAGTTATAAAGGATTAAGCCACAACAAAAACCCTAGTAGGATCATCATCATCATTATTATCATCTTTTTGACCTAAACCATGGTCAGAAGGAGGGAATTTTTTTCTGTTCTTAAATTTTTCGTGTGGTAATTGAGCTAGGAAACAATGGAATGCTTATCCATGATGGAAGGATGATTTATTATTTCTGTGGCCTTTTTTTATCTTTCTTTATCCTTATTTTACTCCTATACCTCCTCCTTCCATAAAAATATGGTTTATCTTATGGTAGTCTTCTAATAACATATAGAGCATCACCGTAATGAATTATAGGCTCATGAAATGGTCAAGTTCCCTTTGAATAGATTTTGCCTCATTTTAATTTGTGCATAAAGACTGGAAGTTATAAGATGGCTGACAAGGTAAGATAAAACAAAATTGGTGATGAATTTAGTGAAAAAAAATTATTATTTATAAAACATGACACTTATGCTTCAAGGATTTTCCTGTCTCTTTTAAAATTGGCATACCAAAAGCCCAATCATCAAGTAGTTCTTAGACCCAATTGAGTTAGTATTTGATAGTAGAGGAAGAGAATTCAAGGATCCAATCCCATAAAATATTTTCTTGGGAACCACAAATAAAATTTGTTATGGATATATTCTTGCTACGTCAACACGAGTAGAGGTAGTCCCAACTTAGAGAAGTATGGTAAGGTGTTCATACTTTGTTATAGCAAATCGCAAGCTAAAAAGGCATATTTTAGGTTGAAGTAGAGCTTGCCACAACCATTCATATCTCACTTGCTACATAAATGTAGAGTTGAAAATCTTCAAAACTTTTCTAGTATGTCAGTGATGTATTGGTTTAGAAGTGCAGTAGTAGCTTCCAAGGAGTATCTTTTCTTTGGATAGGATACATGCTAGACTTGTTATCTATACAAACTTTTGAGAGAAAAATTCTTAGCTTATGGAGATGGCTATCCTTGAAACTTGACTAACAATGCACAATTAATATTAGAGAGATTCAAATTTCTCTTATGCTCAATCTATTCTAGTCATATTCTAAATGTTAGGATTGTGGAGGCTGGCAATAATTCAAGTTCCTTTCCCAAGATACATTTTGGCATGAAGCGATCAAATTTTCCCTAGAGGCTTCATGTCTAGGACAATATAGAATGCTAAAGAGAGTGGTGGTTGATAAATAATATTGTTTCAAGCCTTTACATGTAATTTGATATATATACATACATATCACAACATGGAGTAAGAGATGAAGATATCCATTTAATATTTTCCAAGAATTTGATAATCCAGTGGATACATACTGTAAAGCCTCATTAATTATCAAAACAAAGCTAAAATGGTTAGATCTTTTTGGGAAGATACATATACTCCAGTTTTAACTTGACTATATGGAAACCCTATTCCGTTTCTCAAATCCCCAAAGGAAAGCATTGTGAACTTGAGCCCATTATCACTTTCCTTATAGGGCATTGAGAAAGAGGAACCAAAGAGGATATATATTCGGTATTTGTGATGAAGGTACCACAAAGGTACTAAATAAATCCAATAACTTAAAGGCTTGCAAATATATAGTGCACAACACAACACAGTGATAGTGCTAAGATAAGACTTGATACAATATGATGCCATATGGAAACATGGGACCTACAGAGTGCCTCTCAGAATGTCTAGCAAAGTGAGGAAATAAATGACATGAATGCAGCATGCCTTGTACAAGAACAATTCAAATAATTTCCATAACTCTCAATAATATCCTAGACTCTTATGTCATGACAAAACGATACTTAAATTACTAGAATTTTTCTTCTAGAAAAAATAAACTGTAAGCACTACAATCAAAAGCAAGGATTACTGCTAACATTTTTCAGTGAACCATACTTATAGAGTTATATCAACTTCGATGGAAAGGCTCAATATTTCTCTTCATTGAATTTAATACCATATTTTTTTGTAGGTCTAGTAATTTTTTCTTCAAGGTCATACAAAAAAATTAATGTCCTTCTTACACTACTAGGTGTATAGGCCTATTTCCTTTACCACAAAATACCTCAACGAGGATCTAAAAAAATATGTTTGTTGAATTGAACTCTATTACCTCTACGTGCAGCCTTAGGGACTCGTACCTCCACAAGACTTTGAAAGTTTGATAAAATTCCTTCAAGTATGCAGACCTACCATGAGCTCCTTTGAGCATTCACAAAGTTCCATGTGAGATTTAAGAAGGATTTGTGGCCAATATTCACTTAAACCTTCTATAGATGTAGTTTTTTCTATTGATTCACTTGCTGGAAGTTGCCATATAATTTCGATATTAGCTGATTGGAACTAATATTCACTTTTGCATTATATCTGAGTGTGTGATTTAGAGGGTTTATGATAACAATGGATGGGTGATGAATGTGACTCATATTGATGTGAGTGATTTAAAATCACCAAGCTATTGTAATCAAAAACATGAATTCAACATGCCCTGGTGGATCACATGTCAGGTGTAGTAAATTGTTTTTAAAAACTTTAGTATTAAGTCAAAAAAATTCCATATTGTTTCTAGATAGGATGTTGTCATGCCAGACTTGGCTACTATGTTTACAAACGTTGTTGTTTGCAGAAACCTACTATGATGTACTCACTTTGACTCTAAAAATTGCTTGTTCACAACAATCGATATAATTCTTCTGGGCCCCCACAAACTTGCATTTGTGTGAGGTAATAAAGTGTATTGATGACCGCACCATTTGAGTTATTCCCCAATTCCTAGACAATGTGTTGCATTTTTTAATTATTTGTTTTGTTTATTTTTGTACAATATTAACATAGAGTCTTCAAAATGTTTAATATATTCAAATCAATTTTTCATTTTCCAATATATTCTGTCCAAATTTTGAGAAACCTACTTATGGGGTGTGATTGTTCTCTACAATTCACACTAGATGAATTTTAGCTAGCCTATGCTAGATGCAGATCCCATGATGGGCATTCTTTCCAACAAAATAGATAGATTGACTTTGCAACCATTGGATTTGCACCTTGCAAAGGTGTTTTCGCTTTTGAGTTGCAATGTCCCATGTTATGGTTCATGAATAATTGTAGAAAATGTTGCAACTTCATAACATCCATATACTTTCATTTTCAGAATAAAAAATTGCCACTTTAAAACATACTTTTCCCATTTGGTAATAACATCATATTATTTTTTTGTGATCATATATGGAGGATCTCTTTGAATTTCATAATGTTTCTTCATGGTTGTGTTTTGTGTTTGGGTA
Organism: Pinus albicaulis; assembly: GCA_034641835.2. Taxonomy (NCBI): domain Eukaryota; kingdom Viridiplantae; phylum Streptophyta; class Pinopsida; order Pinales; family Pinaceae; genus Pinus; species Pinus albicaulis. The sequence continues at coordinate 396,098,988 of CM076579.1, read as the reverse complement.
TCCATTGTGGAATGTTAGCAACCAAAAATAAGTTATCATGTTATTAATATCCCTTTTACTCTAGCCCCAGTAGAATAGGAGGTCTTTGAACTTTCCTTGCTGCTCAAGAGTTGTCGCTGATAAAAGTTGAAGATTCATTGGCCACAAATGAAAATATGCCATCTGTTTATATTCTCGATTCTAAAGAAATCATACCCATTAGCTAAGATAAAATGACGAAATACATGTCTTGGGATAAGGGGTTGTGAAAATATAGAAACCCCATCACTTGAGTAGCACCATGAGAACATAGGCTTGTATATAGAAAAAAACTTGTTCTTACCTTTTTTAATGGCTGGGAATTATGTTCCCAAAAAATTGCCTCTTCCTTGTGGTATCAATAAGATCCTTTCCACTGCATGACTTTCTGGTTTATATCTGCAACAAGGATTTTATATCTAATATGACAATAAAAATTCGTATTTACAAGTTGGCCACCCCTTGGGAGCATGACTAGAGCTTCTCTGTTAATAATAAATTGAGAAAATAAAATATTCCCATCTTTCTCGTGTAAAATTATTTGCAATTAACTGATATCGGTTTTCAAAATACATTGAATATTAAGTGTATTTGTCTAAATTGGAAACCATCTACTGTATGGACCTGCCCAATCTACCTGTGCATGCCTCACAAGCCATGGTAGGAACATGGGTGCCTAATAAGTGTAGAATTAGTTTGAAGACTGAGTTTTATAGCTCAAATAAAGATAAAAAATTTTAAATAACAAAATTCAGAATGTTGCCAATGTATGGAGTATCTAAACAAATTATGTGTAGAGATGACAACATGTCTATAGCACTTGATCTCCTCTAGGAACACAACTACACATCTTCCAAGAATCTAATGTGCATCAATTAAGCGCATGGATAAAGAGCATTGATAAAGAACACTCAAGGCATTGTAGAAATTTGGTTGGAATTATGCTAGAAGTCCGAGTTCCACCTGTGAGGGGATATTTTCCCATGAAACTTAGCTCCTGGGGATTTTGGACAATTTAAGACAAAAAAATTATCATAATGCATATAAATGGGGCTCACCAGAAAAAAGAGACTACCCAAAAATGGGGCAATCTTAGTGCCCCATATCACATGCTTCAATTAGGAAACAAAAATTTCCACATTTCACTTGGAAAATTATATGCAATAAACTGGTTCTAGTAAAGCCTATTAAATTTTCAATGATTCAGGTGAAAACTTCAGCCAAATTAAACCTATATTTTATTTGAAATGTTTATTCCTCACATCTTTCTGCAATGCATTTTAGAATACCATTGCTAAGAGTGAAATTTTATAAATGGAAAATTGATTATGTAATCTTACTTTATTCTTGTTCCAAAATTAAGGAAAGAAGGAACCAAATTACCCAATGTGGCCTTGGTGGAAATCCAGCAATAGGCAGTGTCTCCTATTGGATATGTATATCATTCATAGTGCAATACAGATGCATTGCAAGCTTAGTAATTTTCTTCTAACATGTTTATGTATGATCTCTCTACTTTTTCAAAGTTTAAAACCACTTATAATGTATACTATAATCCATTCAACATGAGCATAAAATGTGTTACAGATTTACTCCTACTGCAATACAATTCACTTTATTTTCTCAAAACACTTTGTAATAACACTTCATTTATCTTTGGCATTGCACCTAATCATTTTAGGTTATTCACTACATATTTTTTAAACTCAAGCTTAGACTTAGCATCCGTTAGGATCATCTTGAACTCCAATTTTGACTCGCATCAATCTAATTTCGATGACTCAATCCACTAAAAATACATAAAATAATTAGACAATAATGAAAAAATTATTTTGGGGTTCCAAACCATTAGAGACAAAATATGTCAAGTCTGATCATTTATATGCCATGTCAATATGAATGTGTCAAAATTTCATTGATTGTAGTACATATTAGTGACAATACATAAACAATGAGACTTTGAATGGCCCCTTGAGTCCAAAAAAAATGCTAAAAGCTATTAGCCTATTACATATTTATGACTTAATGACCAATCATGTTTAAATATTGTCTAAAAAGTAAACATGTAATCAAGTCCCATGTGATTGATGTTTTAGAGCTTTAGTGCTAGTTTAATAGGATCTAGGAATGGATGGGTGAATGATTTGGATTGCAACATAGGAATCACTGCCCCCCCCCTTCCTCCTTCTGACAACAACGGCACATTTCCATGACAATGAAATTTAGGGAAATGGGACCCTTTTGGTAGTTTGGTGCCTGAAGTGGCTCCTAAGAATGTGAGAGTTGTCCTGAGTTTACTCATTTTAATAGCATCAATGACTTACTTCCATGCACACATAAACATGTTTCACTAGGGAATTATTAGCCAAAAGAAAATAAGATCATTAGTCATATTCTATTATGCTCTAGATGAAGACATCTTTATGTGAACTAACTACCTAAGTTGATGGTGGAGGGACCTGTTGATATCAATCCTCATTTTTCATTAACACATCTATCGGTGTAGAGGAAAAACAACTACCCACAACTCTTTCTCTACATGATAGCTTGTTCAACTTTTGTATCCACCTAAACTCACCCATAAGGTGATGTGAGATGAAAGGAGAAACCCCTGAATGGTTTCAACCAAGCTAGTTCTAATGGAGGGGAATATTTTTCCTCACTGCCAATCTTTGTGAGGGTCCTTTTGTAAAACTAGGTTTTAACCAACTAAACTTAGACTAAAATCAATTGATCCATTAGAAGAAAACCTATCGGTCTAGGATATTATTTATTCAAGACCTGTACTCTTTCTATTATGCCTTCCATTGGGGAATCATGTTATGATTGGATCATGCTACCTCCAATAAGAGACTAAACAATTAGCAGAAGTAATAAATGTTGAAAACATTCCAAAAACTTGATACCTAGAGGATGCAATCAACAGATGTATTATATACGACTAACAATTAATAATAATTTCTATGATGCGTTATATTTATTTAAAAGAGGCTTGGTTATATATATTTATGCATACGTCCTCTTGTAAACTCACTAAATATGTGCTAATTTTTATTCATATACATATATATTTATTTATGTCATAAGAAGAGATTCACACGATTCACATAGTCATTGTTAATGACACAATATAAATAAACGCAATGATATCATTGAATTCCACATTTAAAATAATAGAGGTTTGTGGTGAACTGAATTGGCCATAAATTGATTTATAATGGATCATATTGGTGTTAGAATCCAAGTTCAAGAACACTTGGTGAACAAATTGTATGGTAAAATACCATAGTGAATACTAGATGAGTGGAGAGACATTGTTGCAAGATCTAAAAATAAGTAGAGAACAACAAATATCAGGAATTTTTTATGAAGAAAAATACAAAGAAGACTATGAAGACAAGATATCTTGGTTGGGACAAGACAATGCTCTATTGACCGAAATTGTGACACAACTTTTAGCAGGAAAGGATGAAGATTGACATATCCAACGAATCCTAAGCACAAATAAAATGCTTTGAAAAAATCAATGGTTAGAGGCTTGGAGACTCAGGAAATATTGAATCGTTTCCTTTGTCTTCTAACACTCTATTCAAGGTTGATGCTGAAAAATTCAATTGTTGGTTAGTACAATTATAGGAATATTTTATCTTTTACTATATACAAGAAACCTAAAAGATTTATTTTCCCCTTTTGAAAATATTTGGACATGTTTTTTAATGGTGGGAGGGCTACTTAGATGTCTTACAACTGGGCAAGGAGCCTATGGTGACAAATAAGGAACATAACAACTTCTGAAATTGGAATATATCTGGAAAGAACAAGGAGAATTTGTTCAAGAATATTGTTTTCTTGTACTACTTGAGTGCTATTTTTTTTTCACTGTGTTGTTGATTGGTGTAGTTTGTAGATTTATATTTTATTCAATGATAAAATTTTGTAAAAATATCTTGCACTAAACTTGCCATTAGGGGAATTTTGAGGTCTAAAATGGGCCTCCTAAGGAAATAATAAAATAATAGCTAAACCAATAAAAAAAAATTATGAATTTGCAATTCACTTTTTGCACCACAATCCATGTAACCATAGTTAAATTCAATTCAAAAGTTGTACCAAAATAAAATTAATAAAAAAGTTGTATTGATGTGACTATAAATAAAAATGAGCTTTTCAAGAAAAATCATTATCATTGAACAACTAATGCATTTGTCCTTTGTACTTAAATAACTTAAAATAACATATAAATATAAATTTATAAATTCTTAATTATGATATATGCTATTAATTAAAATTTATATTATTTAATTTGTATAATAACATGTAATTAATATACTATATAAAAATAATATAATCTAACATAATAAATGTATAGGGATATGCATTGTTTCTTTCAAGAAATATGAAATGACAATAATATATTTTTATTCAAAAAGTGTGAAATGACATTTATTATGAGTACTTTACTTTGACTTTAAGAGTACTTAGAGCACTACCATGGTTAACCATGAGTTTTTATCTACCATTGAGTATGTGATAAGTAAGTACCTTTAACTCAAGAAATTCCACCTCAACTATTAGGGATGATGTCATCCCCTAAATTGCGATTGGTTCTCATAAAGTGAATTTTGATTGTACATTTTCCTTAGGAGGTCCATTTTAGACCTCAAAATTCCCCTAATTGGCATGCAAAATTCAATGTTTCTTATTTAGCAATTTTGATTATTTCTTACTTGAGTATATTCTGATTTTGGAATTGTATATGCACAACAACCTATATATGTAAAAATTGAAGCTCGATACATTAAGGGAAAAAAATTCATTTTGAGTTTGAAAGAGTTTAATGCACACATTTTCCAGCATGAACATGATCACCTCCATGCTTGTTTTAACTACACGAGTATCTTAAATTATGCATTTTATTTTCTTTGGAGTGGGCCTTTTAGTTTCTGGCTTGGTCTTGTGGATTTCCAACCATCGTGCAGAAGTGGATCAAGGAGGAAATCACATGAAATATGAAATGTTTCAGTTGTATAGTTGCTTTTGAAGCATGTTTAATTCTAATGGATATATATGATGTTATCAATGTATGTTTGAGAACATCAAATTTAGAATATCTTTTTTCTGCACTAACCAATAGAGTAACCTTTAAGTACAACAATGGAGAATGGATTTCCTATCAATGGTTGCATGTGTATTTGACTATATTGCAATTAATAATCTTGCAAATATAAGGGGAATTCTTTATGCTAGATTCCTTTCAAGTTCAATGTTGTGAATCTCTTATTATGACACAAAAAAATACCTTTCTTAGAACTTAGTATGGAAGTTTGACAAAGTTACCTACCTATATCCCTCATTTGTCACTATAGACTGGCACTTGATAACACTCTCAATCTAGTTCAAATAGTTGGAATATATTACTCTGAAGTTTCAACCTATAGTTAGCACATGAGAGGAAACTTGATTTGCACTACGCCAAGCATTACAGTTAAGAGTCGAATAAAACTTCTTGATGGTTTGGCCTCTATATGAAAGTTGAATCGTTTTGAATAATGATGAATTGAAAGCTCAATTGTTGTCATGTAGAATAAATATACATTTAAGCAATAAAAGTGGGAACATGGCATGATATCCTTTGCTGACAATAGATCTTAGAGGGGTCCAAGTTATAACAATGAAGTTGTAAAAGGGTTGATCTTCCAAAGGGCCTTGCTTCTTACACAATAAGACATCCATTCCATGTGCAATCCTACTTGAAGCAATCATGAACTTCCTTTCTCATTTTATTATTAACACCAAGCATTATGTTATGTGCAAGTCCACATACATTTACTCTCGAGGAAATCATTAGGGAAATCCCATACTTAAACAAACACTTCTTTACTTTTCCCACCTTTTCCTCTAATTGCTTTAATTGCATTTGATGTAGTGTTCATTTCTGTTCCATCATTTATTTTGTTGACAAGTCATATGTTTTTGTCTCAACATATGCACAGTGAATTGAGTAATTTTTTGGAATGTTTCAACTAATTTGGTGTTTTTGATTCATTTTATTGTAGGGTTGGAAAAATATAGGTTGGAGTCACCAACAATCATATTCATATCATTAATATTGAGGAAACTGAAAACTTAACACCAATCGAAACAATAGAATATGAATATGTTAATCTACAAACATATCACTCTAAAAATGGTATAACAAGTAAAAAAAATTGAACTCTCAAATTTAAATATGTATTCTATGTATTAAGAAAATAATTACATGAAATAACTCAAAACTCTCACACCGCAAATTTGTGGAAGACCTTATCACCCTTTTTTAAGAATAAGATCACTATAGGGTTTAAAATTATGAATCCCTTTCCCTGTGGAGCATATAGGGTAGGAGAGGAGAAAACTTAACCTAATTATTGTCTCGAGAAGAGTGTCTAGTTCTGCAAGAGATAATTTCCTAAGATATACTACCTTAAGGATCTAGGTCACATGGTAGCATGCCTGCCTCCTGGAAATATATCTTACCTAATTCTAATATGGAAAACCCAAATGAAGACAAGTTTCTAGTTCTATTAGAAGAAAAAAAACAAACTCATCTAAAGAAAGCGTCAATGGTATTCTAGAGAAAACAACTAAGTTATTACATAATTATACTATAGTGTAAAATAAGAAAAGACAAGTGTTATTCTAAGCATAACAACATATGAAGAACTGAAAGAGGACTAAATCTGGTCCATGCATGGCAAGGAAAGAATTCACTACCTATTTCAACCTATATACCCCTCTCAAATCCATGTCCAATATGCTCTTATGGAACTATTAAGTGAGTTGTAGAGAAAACTGCCAAGCAACAAGGTACCTAAAATTGACTTTTTTTCCTTGAACTAAGAATATGTTTGTCTTTGTTTTTGTTCCTTTTTCTAAAATGGTTATAATCATAACCTAGATCATGATTATCTCTTGAACCGAGGGTAGCTTGTATTTTGTTTCTTGCATGTGTAGTGGTACTTACACTTGTTGACATCTATTGTGTCTAACTATGACCCTGACCCTAACCCTATGTTCATTGGACATTTTTAGAAGGAATATGAATACAATCATAATATTTTCCACTTTGAATACATTGTTATGCATACCATTGTACTTAAGTGGGGGAATTTCCTTTTACCCAACATGCCTACAATAGAACCATCCATGGTTTTACAGGAGATTGTCATTTCCAAGCTTTTTTTAGTTTTCAAATTCTTGCTCCTCTTAATGTTAATTTCTAACTAGTGTTGGATTCTCTAGCACCTATACTTGCTCGAGAACAAGATAAAGACTTTCTTCAATGATTATGCTTCTCATTTTGTTTTTAGACAACATATCCCTTTCACTTAATTGTTATATATTTCCCCAATTGTACTTGGTAAGTATCAAATACCCTCCCTAGCTATTCTGGTTTTGTGGTTGTGCAAGGAATTTTATTATTGAGCCTAGAGGATTTTCTAGTGCAGTCCTGAAAGAAATTTCATATAGAATAGTGTTATAAACTTCTAATGCTAGTTGTTTTTAACACAGGTATGTCCATGGAATCATTGACGGAGTTGTCCTTCAATTGGATTATTTTCATCAGCGTAATGGTTTCAAAGATCGCTTTTACCTATTGAAATAATACTCAAAGAAAGATATGGTATGGTTTATTTGTGAGATTTTTTTGGTTAATTTAATTTTATGTATGATATTTACACACTTTCATGTATTGATTATCGGACATAAAGAAATGTTGTTTCCTTTTCAACTTCCTTTATTTTGTTTTAGATTTAGAATCATCTAATATTTTTCTATTCTATCTAGAGACTGGAATGGAAAACAAAAATGTGTATGCTTACATTTCAATTATTGTGTTGTTCTCTTGCTTTCTTCCAGAAATTATTGTAAGTTTCACGGTCCTTCAACCATATCTAATTGCATTGTTATGTCTAATGTTCAAAATGATTGTGTATGGACTCTACATGTTATGAAACCAGCTTCAAAAATAGAAGAAAGGAGAGATCAACGCCTTAGAAATAAGCCACTTCTAGGGGGAAACCTCCTTTACATTACATAAATGAAAAATTCATGGATGATACAAATGAAAAAACCTCCTTCTATATATACGATTCCAATGGGTCACAATATAATCCTAGCCAACCTAACAATAATAATGTAAGGGCACAATAATAACAATATTGGGATTACATGGCTACAACAATAACAATAAGGGGGCTACACTAACAACAATAAGGGACTACACTAGTAATATAGAGACCTAACATGCCCCTCCCCTTCAAAAATGTGTTTTCCTCAACGCTTGAGTAGCTATGGGTGATTTTGTATAAAATTATCATCCTCCCATGTGGAATCTTCAGTGGGTAAGTTCTTTCACTTGATGAAATACTCTGAAATTGATTGATTTCGTAGTTTTTGAGTTCTTGTTTCCGTGACTGCTTCAGGTTCTAATTGATTTTTCCTTCCTCATAAAGTTCTAGCAATATTGTTTGAACTCGAAGTTTTTCATCTATAACCTTCTTTAAACATGAAACATGGAAAACTGGATGCACTTGCGAAGAAGAAGGAAGCTCCAACTTGTATGCCATAGTACCAATATTTTGCAACACCTCGTAAGGACCATAAAAATTTCGCAATAATTTATTATCCTTCTTAGCTTTCTTGAGGGACATTTGTTTGTATGGTTGTAGTCGTAAAATTAACCAGTCTCCTACATCAAAACTTCTCTCGCTGCGATGTTGATATACTTGTTGTTTCATTCGATTTTGTGCCCAATTTAGGCTATCCTTTAAGAGTTGGAGAACTTCTTGTTGATGCTAGAAGTGATCATCCACTACTTGAACCTTAGACTTTTCTCTTAAATATGATGTGATGGACGGTGGATGATATCCACAAAGCGCCATAAATGGGGTCATTTTTTCTGCAGTATGGAAGGAAGTGTTATACCACCATTCAGTGAGAGGTAACCACTTGACCCATTGTGTTTGTTTATCAAATACAAAACAACGAAGATATAATTCCAAACATTTATTGACTTTCTTAGTTTGACCATCGGATTGAGGATGATAAGATGAGTTACGAGCTAGTTGAGTACCAAAACAAGAAAATAATTCCGTCCAAAAATTTCCAGTAAAAATGGGATCTCTGTCACTTACAATAAACTTTGGGTATCCATGTAGCTTTTGAATTGTTTCCATAAATGTAGTAGAAATTGTACTTTCTTTAAATGGATGAGATAATGCACAAAAGTGTGCATACTTGGTAAGTCTATCAACTACCACCATGATGACACCCTTTACTTCCGACTTAGGTAAACTTGTGATAAAATCCATTGAAATCTCCTCCCAACGTTGACTTGGAATGGATAAAGGTTGTAGAAGACCCAGGATCTTAATTGTCTCAACTTTATTTTGTTGGAAAACCAAACATTCCACCATAAACTTTTGAATATCAAATTTAAAGCCATCCCAAAAAAATATTTCTTCACCTTGTGGTAAGTTTTTAAAAATCCTAAGTGTCCTCCTAAAGGAGAAGTGTGCAATTCCAAAAGAATCTTTTGTTTTAGTTGGGAATTCTTACAAAGATATAAGCGATATTTGTACCATAAGGAATCATTTTTCCAACTAAATGTCTCAGATGTACTAGGATCTTGCTGCAAATTTTGAATGAGTATCCCCACTTATTCGTCCTTCTTCCATTCATCCCTTTCTTCGGTTATCCAATCTGGTTGGATAATAGAAATGACACAAAGAAATGCATCCACCTCTTCATTCTTTCTTGAGAGAGCATCTACAAAAACATTTAGCTTCCCTTTTTTATATGATTTCAAAGTCTGTAATGTTCCCAAAATTAGCATGAAGCTAATTGGAACGTTGATTTTGTTTATGTCATCTAGGAGGTGAATAAAATGGGTGAGGAGACCCATGATTAGGAATCAAATTCCTCATAGTGTGAAAGGTATCATTAGAGTGGCTAGATTTTGCACCTTCCAGTGTGAAAATGAACTTTTGCATGAGGACAAGGTCTAGTTGACCAAGTCAAACATCGTAGTGATAGGAGGTGGAGATCATCTTATGGGACAATGCAGTGAAAGAGGAGGGAAGTTTCCTTGAGGGAGGAAACCCTAATGAGTGGGACCCATGGAGAGGGAGCTTTCATTTGTTTAAAAGGAGGGCAAGGTAGCCATTTTTATTCATGCTTATGATTATTGATTTCTTTTCTGCTTAGACTACTTGCAGTCTCCTGCTGTTTAGCAGAGTTGCAGTGTTGTTTAGCACAAGGAATTCCTATTTAGGATTCCTTCTCCTTCTTGAGAGTCCTCTTGAGGGATTGCACTTCATCACTCCACATCTAGGCTCAAGGCCAAGCCACCTCCTTCAGCTACAGCGTTATTTATGCTTAAGTATAACGTTGTGTTGCAAGGTGTTGCAGTGGAGATCCCACAACACCATTCCTTGGCTTGTTTTTCAGAGGAGGAATCCTTCTTTCATTTAGGAGATTAGTAAGGAAGGATTCAGAGCAGATTTTAGATCTTGGCACTTGGTCAACACTTTCTATTCCACCTACAGCGCAGTTTCCCTCAGTGAATGCATTATTTTCAGTGTGCATCTGCAGTGAGGATTTGTAGTGTTTGTCGAAGGGTGAGATATTCAGTGTTAGGATCAGCCTTTCACTTGGAAGATCCATTGGAGGAGGTATTTTATTTGATGCAGCATCTTCAGCCTTCTCTATTCATTTCCAATTCTTGAGTTGCAGCTGCTACCCTGCAACTCTGGCATTTTTCCATTTTTGTATATTTCAGCCAATCCTTCTAAGGATTGTTGTATTATTGTTTTCTGTGGTTGAGAGCTTTCTCCCCCTCATTTCTTGAGCCATATATTTCCATATCCTTCTATTATTTTTTAGCATGTTGCAGTGTCTCCAATGAACTATGTCCTTTTAGCCTGTAGAAATTCCTGTGTAACAGTGTTTATCTAACTTTATGTACATGTTCCTTTGAGGATGCATTGCCTTGCTTGAGTGTCTCTTTCCTCAAGGATTTGTATACAATTGCTGCTATAATATACATTTGATGGCTATTTAGATCTTCATGTATGTTGGCTCATAAAAATAACGTTGTTACTCCATTTTATGTTCATACATTGCTGCAGCCCCTTCATTGGGCATTTTTCCAAGACAACTAGGTGTGGGAGACCTATTTAACCCACCTAGAGTGATTTTTTTGAGGCTCCTCTTGGATTTCAGTATTAGATACATTGATCTAAGGGATCTAGGTCTTGGTTTCAAATCCTGTTGCATACATTTCTGGAAAATACGTTTTCCAGCCATGTATTACTGACAGATCCCAATTGGGGATATTACAGTGGTACCAGAGCAACTTTCTTGGCTCAGCCTGTGAGTCTTAGGCAAAGAGGTCAAAAGATTGAAGAGGATGGGTTTTGTCTCATCATATTTTAGATTCATGAAGAAACTCCCCAAGGAGGATAAGCAAATAGAAGAGGAAGAACCTTGCACTTCCTATTCTCATCAAAAAGGAGACAAAGAAATGAGTAGGAAAAAGACTTCATCTCTTGGAGGAGAAAAAGGGGATTGGCTTACACAACTTCTTCCTGAATCTGTACAGAAAATTCATAATGATTTCAAGAATATAAGAGGGGAGATGTATGGAAAATCTCCAAGAGAGTTTGATTCTGAAACAAACTCTAGATTTTCGTATGAAGAGTGTGAGCATGCAGTCACACACCATGATGTACAGCGCAATCACATGCCTAGATTTGCCATGAGAAAGATGGAAGAATAAGAAGAGATTGCTAGGAGGTAAACTCTTAGTGATTCCTTGGAAAAGTATGAGTCTCAAACTCAGAAATTTAGAGATCATCTCAGTTTTTCAAAGTTTTGGAAGATCGAGGTGAAGGGAAGAAAACATCATGATAGATTTATTCTATCAAATTTTGATGGGTCACCTACATGTTCAGCCAAAGCTTGGGTGGATGAGCTAGACACCTTCTTGAAAAAGCACCGAATTCCCGAAGATGAAGCCATTAGGATTGCAGTGTTTCATTTGAGAGGTAAGGCCCATTCCTGGTGGGAATTTGAGTCCCTTTCTTTAAAAATTGCAAATGCTTAATCTTATGCAAGTTTCACTAAAACATTAGTGAGAAGATTTGATAGGAGGATTCATGATACATATGTGATGGAGCCAAATGAGGAGACTCAAATATAAACCTTGCATAAAAACTCAAAACCACTTCAGAAAACCTTAGAGGAGGCTGAAAACTTGCACATCTTGGGGCAGGAAAGCATGGAGATCTCCTTTCCAAAAGAGGATCCAATCATTGGGAGATTGCCCACTCATCATAAGGAGTTTGAGGGCAACAACGCTGAAATATCTAGAGTTGATCTAGCACCTCATGCAACGGAAGGAGGAGCTCTTGTTCCAACTAGAGGGGTTCTTGCTCCCTTGCAAGGAAGTCCCCAGGATCTCTTGTGTGGAGGTCAAGGCACAACTCATCATCTACATGTGCCATTGGTGATGAGGTGTGAAACCATGGAGACACAAGGAGCATATAGGGAGGAGAACCATCATCATGGGATGAGGAGTACCAACCCCTATCCATTTCAGGAGTTTGATGCACCTAGGAGGGAGACTGGATTGCGCAGTGAGGGCATGGACAAATCTTTCCATTCATACATACAGTCTACTCTTGATGATGATGACTCATTGCATGGAGGCATTGCACTAGGAAGACCGCTAGATCAACAAAGGAGGATGGATGCTCCACATTTGGAGACACCACTGATTTATTCCATAGAGGTGGAGACCTTGGGAGAGCTTGGTACAGCGTTGAGAGTCTTGGGTAGACTCAAGCAGAGGAGAGGCATTCTCTCAACATCATTTTCACCCACTCTTATTTCTGATTCTGCATTGTGGCAGAAGCAGCAGGGGAAGGATAATAGCATTCCAACTTGCATCTTTGGCATGGGAGATGTCAAAGAAGAAGATAACCAGATGACATATGTTTTTCATGAGAGATCATCAGCACTGTCACTATGAAGGATAGATCCATGTTGAAGCTCTCGGTTATTAGTGGAGTATTCCAAGGATAATTTTCTTGCATAATATTGAATGATCATCATATGAGGAGATGCATGGATCATGTCAAGATGAGAGAAGACTCATTTATGAGCTACTCCCTTTGCATGAGCAAAACATATGGTAAGGGTGTTGATTATTTACATGATGATTTTTATTATGGAGGACTTGGGGAGGAGGTGTATTATGGAGGACATACTCACTTTACACCATACATCATTCACTTCCTCCATACTCATGAGAAGATTGGAGCAGCAAGCAAGTGGTTGAAAAGCCACACATTTTATCAGTCTCTATTGCAGTTGAGAGTCAAGCTGCGTTGGTTACACTTGAGGGACCATTGTCCTTCTCACTTATTACATATGGCAGCAAGCATGATTGTCATTTTGGGTCCCTATGTTTCTATTATTTCTGTCTATATGAGGAGCATTTTTGGGAGAGAGACACATTGGATGGATGTGTCCTTTGGGAGAAAAGATATCCATATATTTTGTAGTACATGTTCTAAGGGGAGCATGGGAGATGATATGGCCACCACAGCAACACATTTGTCTCTTTATGAGGGGGGCCATAGGATTGAAATGACTCCATATGATGGTGACTTCCAACTCATCATATATGGAATGGTTTGGGCCAGCTTGATTTGCAGCGTTGGAGGAGAGGTCTTTGGAGATCTAGTCCTCATCTTGCCAATTGAGGGAAACATTATTGTAGCCCAAGGTCAGCCAACACTCTACACTTATCATAAGTGGAGAGATGGACAGCGTGGGGTAGGCTACCTTGTCTACCATATTCAGATTTTCATCCCACCTACTTTGCATGAGCCAAAGGTGGAGGGAAATTTTCAGGAGTTGCCTAGTTGGGAGGTGACTCATTTTGCATGGATAATAGCTTGGGGATGGAGGATCCATATGGGGCAGATAGTTCCCATTATATTTCAGATCCCATTCCCCAAAGGGACCTCTAGACATCACTTTTCTATCCTCTTGATTATTTCACCTTTACATGATGATAGCTTGATAGTTGACTTGCATGCTGAGGAGGAGAAATGTGGATATTTGATTGATGAGATAGCATATTTTTACTTGGAGGAGTTCATCATACATGGATGCTACAGAGAGAGGAGGAGAATACTCAATTTTATCCTTGCATTTGCTTGACGACAAGCAATCTTTGAGAGGGGAGGACTGTAATGTTCCCAAAATTAGCATGAAGCTAATTGGAACATTGATTTTGCTTATGTCATCTAGGAGGTGAATAAAATGGGTGAGGAGACCCATGAGTAGGAATAAAATCCCTCATAGTGTGAAAGGGATCATTAGAGTGGCTAGATTTTTCACCTTCCTATGTGAAAAGGGACTTTTGCATGAGGAAAAGGTCTAGTTGACCAAGTCAAACAGCACAGTGATAGGAGGTGGAGATCATCTTGTGGGACAGCACAGTGAAAGAGGAGGGAAGTTTCCTTAATGGAGGAAACCCTAATGAGTGGGACCCATGGAGAGGGAGATTTCATTTGTTTAAAAGGACGGCAAGGTATCCATTGTTATTCATGCTTATGATTATTGATTTCTTGTCTTCTTAGACTATTTGCAGTCTCCTGCTGTTTAGCAGAGTTGCAGTGTTGTTTAGCACAAGGAATTTTTGTTTAAGATTCCTTCTCCTTCTTGAGAGGCTTCTTGAGGGATTGCACTTCATCACTCCACATCCAGACTCAAGGCCAAGCCACCTCCTTCATCTACAGCGTTATTTCTGCTCAATTATAACATTTTGTTGCAGGGTGTTGTAGTGGAGATCCCACAACACCATTCCTTGGCTTGTTTTGCAGAGGAGGAAGCCTTATTTCCTTTGGGAGATTAGTAAGGAAGGATTCAGAGCATATTTCAGATCTTGGAACTTGGCCAACACTTTCTATTCCACCTACAGCACAGTTTCCCTCAGTGAATGCGTTATTTTCAGTGTGCATCTGCAGTGAGGGATTGCAGTGTTTGTGGGAGGGTGAGATCTTCAGTGTTAGGATCATAATTTCACTTGGAAGATCCATTGGAGGAGTTATTTTATCTGATGCAGCATCTTCATCCTTCTTTATTCATTTCCAGTTCTTGAGTTGCAGCTGCTACCCTGCAACTCCGGCATTTTGCCATTTTTGTATATTTCAGCCAACCCTTCTAAGGATTGTTGTATTATTCTTTTTTGGGGTTGAGAGCTTGCTCCCCCTCATTTCTTGAGCCATATATTGTCATATCCTTCTATTATTATTCAGCATGTTGCAGTGTCTCCAATGAACTACATCCTTTTAGCCTGCAGAAATTCCTGTGTAGCAGTGTTTATCTAATTTTATGTACATGTTCCTTTGAGGTTGCATTTCCTTACTTGAGTGTCTCTTTCCTCAAGGATTTGTATATAATTGCTGCTATAATATACATTTTATGGCTATTTAGATCTTCATGTATGATGGCTCATAAAAATAACGATGTTACTCCATTGTATGTTCATACATTACTGCAGCCCCTTCATTGGGCATTTTTCCAAGACAACTAAGTGTGGGAGACCTGTTTAACCCACCTAGAGTGATTTATTTTGAGCCTCCTCTTGGGTTTTGGTCTTAGATACATTGATATGAGGGATCCAAATCTTGGTTTCAAATCCTGTTGCATACATTTCCGGGAAATGCGTTTTCCAGCCATGTATTGTTGACAGATCCCAATTGGGGATATTACAAAGTCATAACCAAACATCTTTGTGAACCATTTTTGCTGCTCTTCTGAAGATATTCTTTGTTCCCAAAAAGTGTTTAAGGCTATCATTATCAATTTTTACCTTGAAGTGTCTTCCCATTAGGTAAGGTCAACATTTCTTTAGTGCATGTAGTATTGCTAACATTTCATTAGGGGAATTTTGAGGTCTAAAATGGGCCTCATAAGAAAAATGTACAACAAAAATAAAATTTATAACAACCAATAGGATTCAAGATGATGATGTCATCCATAATGGATGATTCACCATTTTTGGAGTAAAAAAGTAAAAATATTAAAAAATAATAAAATAATAAAACTACTTTTTCAACTCGTATTTTAAACTTATCTCCCAAAAATTTTACTCAAATTTCGAGCGGGAGTACTCGTTGGATGCAGAATTTAATTCCTCATCCAAGGAGTACCCATGTTGCATACTTTCGATGAACTCTACTACACGAAAAATGAGAAATACATAAAAACGTGATTGTAATCACGTTTTTTTATGTATTTCTCATTTTTCGTGTAGTAGGACCCATCGAAAGTATGCAACATGGGTACTCTTTGGATGGGGAATTAAATTCCGCATCCAACGAGTACTCCCGCTCGAAATTTGAGTAAAAACTTTGGGAGATAAGTTGAAAATATGAATTGAAAAAATAGTTTTTTCATTTTTCCCTCTAAAATTTGATGATGTCATCAAATCTTATTAGATTTTTTCCACTATTATTTTATAATTTCCTTAGGAGGCCCATTTTAGACCTCAAAATTCCCCTAATGCCTTCTCATAAATAGCTTTCTGTAAATACTTTCCTTTGATTGGATGAATTTCAAAAGCAATGGGTCCTCCTTCTTGCTTTAAAACAACACCAATTCCATTTCCCAAGGCATCACGTTCCAAAATAAAGGTTTTTGTGAAGTCCAGCATAGCTAATATTGGTGCTAGGCACATTTTGTTTGTAAGATGTTCAAAAGCCTTAGTTTCTTCGAGAGTCCATGAAAATGCATCTTTCTTCAATAATTTTGTTAGAGGTGCTACTATTCTCCCATAATTATTAAAAAACTTGCGATAATACCCTGTTAACCCAAGAAATCCTCACAACTGCATTATGGTTGTGGGGAATTTCCATTCCTTAATGGATTTAATTTTGTTAGGGTCTACCTTAACACCCCCGTGAGATACAATATGACCCAGATATTCCACCTCTTGTACTCCAAAGAAACGTTTGGATGTTTTTTCATATTAT
Source organism: Pinus albicaulis (assembly GCA_034641835.2). Taxonomy (NCBI): domain Eukaryota; kingdom Viridiplantae; phylum Streptophyta; class Pinopsida; order Pinales; family Pinaceae; genus Pinus; species Pinus albicaulis. The sequence continues at coordinate 396,081,877 of CM076579.1, read as the reverse complement.
TGTTTCTCCTCCAATAGTTTGAGCACCCTGTCAACATGTGGAACATGATCCTTCCAAGACTTGCTATAGATTAGTATATCATCAAAAAATAATAGCACAAATTTTCTAAGGAAGGGTTTTAAAATGGAATTCATCAACCCTTAAAATGTAGAAGGTGAATTGGTAAGGGCAAAAAGGTATGACCAAAAATTCATAATGACCCTCATGTGTTTGAAATTATGTTTTCATAATATCTTCAGTCTTCATTCTAATTTTATGATATCTTGAAAGAAGATCCAACTTGGTAAAATAAATTTCTCCATGTAATTCATCCAATAATCCATCAATCACAAGAATGGGAAATTTATCTTTAATAGTGAGCTTATTGAGCTCCTTATAATATGGAAACATGAGCCATTATCCGTCCTTCTTGTGCACCAATACTACTGGAGCATAGAAAGAACTTTGACAAGGTTAAATTATCCTAGCCTCTAACATTTCTGCAATCATATGTTCAATTTCTCTCTTTTGGACATAAGGATATCTATAAGTCCTGATGTTTGGAGAACACGTCCTGGAATTAAATGAATAGCATGATCATGATCAGGAATAGGTGGGAGCCCTTTGGGAGTTTCAAACACCGTGGAATGGTTGTCCAAGACTTATTGGAGATATGGAGAAATAGATTATTCTGATGTTGGAACTTCTAGTCAGCATAGTTGTGCAATTACGCCTCATTGTTCTTTCTTAAGATTCTTTGTCATGACATTAGAGCTTATTATATTTCCCGGATTCCCTGTGGTACACCGTAATTCGACTTCCTTTCCTTCCAAAAAAAATTTCAAGAAAAGTTCTTGAAAATTAAAAGCTACCATCCCCAAAGATTGTAACCCTTGTACTCCTAGTACAACATCAGCACCTCCCATTGGAATGGAAAACATTGGACTATTCAATACATATTCCCCCATGGTTAGCTTGATATTATGGCATTTTCCAAAACAATTTATAGTTCCTCCATTTGCAACCATTACTTGACATTCTGGTGCTGGGTATAGGAAACAATTCAATTCCTTGGATACCTTGCAATGAATAAAATTATGGGTAATACCTGAATCAATCAACATTATTACCTTTTTTTTCTTGATATGTCCTTCTATCTTGAGAGTTTGAGGAGTGTTAATTCCTACCAATGCATTACATGATATGGTTGTACTCATTTATTCTTCTTCTAGGGTTGGTTCCTGGTGTATATCCTCTTCTTTTGAAGTTTCTTGTTCATTTTATTCCTCCTCTTCACAATCTATGTAAAATAATTTCTTCTCAACACACTTATGACCTGTAGTGTATTTGCTATAACAACTGTAGCAAAGCCATTTTTCTCTTTTTTCTTCCAATTTTTGTGGTGTCAACCTTGTAGGTTGTGGAATTTTAGGAGTAGCAGCACTTTCATATTTATAGATATGAGTGGTAGGCTTCCTTGTCACCATAATTTTACATTCATTTTTTCTTGCCAACCTGAATTCCTTCTCCAATGAATCAGGTTCCAAAACATGAACCTCATGTTGAATGTTATCCTTTAAAGTCACTATGAAGACATCAATTTTGTGTTCCTTTGGAATATCAGTTACTCTTATATTCAATTTTTGGAAGTCTTCAATGTGCTCCACCACTGAACCTTTTTGTTTGAGATTTATCAATTGGCTAAAACAGGTGTTGCTCTTGGTATCCTCATAATGTTTTATCATTTCCTCCATAAAAATTGACCAAGTGACAATTTGTTTATGGGATCAAAGCCATCAATACCATACAAATGTATTTTGTTCTAAACATAAAGTTGCAATGCGTACCTTTTGTGTGTTTTGCACATTATTGAGATCTATAATATCCATGTCACGGGATCCTTGCCATCAAACTTCCTCATATCGATATTTGGAGTATGGTGGGTCTTCCATCCAACATTAGAGTTTATGAAATCATGATTAACATTTATTTTTTTCTCATCATGATTTTCCCCTACTATCTTTTCGCCATTAGGAAACATTTCTTGTATCAACTTTGTCAAACCTTCCATGTATGCTTTTAGATCATTCTTCATGTTTTCCATTTTTTCATCGATCTTAGCTTCCATGTCTTCCATGCCAGCTTACATGCCATCCATGCCATTCTTCAAACCATTCATATTAGATTACATGCCTTTCTTCAAACCATTCATCTTAGCTTCCACACCTTTCTTTAAAACTTCCATTTCATTTTTTGTTTCTCTTTGCAAGAGTGAAATTTGGTGCACTTGCTCTTGTAATTTTGATATGTCATGTTGCATTTCTTCATCTTCATGAGTCATAGTAGAGACTTTTGAAGGCTTAATGGGTGTTGAATTCTTTTTAGGGGGCATTTTATAACCCAATACTAATATCTATTCTACAATATGCCCTTGGAATTAGTTGAAACTGATTCTTCAAACAAGACTTATGCAATTCGGAAGAAAAAAAAAAAAAAAAATACACACCTTTTTCTTGCTTTCAAGGAGCTAGATATTGAAACTAAATTATATCTATGATTTAGTATCTTCAATATATAAAATTCAGTGTTGTAGTTTCTATCTGAATCTTCTTTTGAATGCCATAGTTCTGACCTGATTTTGATTCTTCAAGGAAAATTTATGCCCAATCTCCCACAATGACCTAATTATGGATTGGTTCAGTAGAGCGAACTTGTATGATATGCCACGTGTCAATGTTTCCTCCTTTGGATCTGAAATTGATAATAAGGAAAAAAAATTCTATGTAATTGCAGAAAAGTTTTACAAAATTCCAATCCGATGCTCAGAGAGAGAGTTATGACAATTTTCCCCAGGTTACCTATTTTAGATGAAATTCGAGAGCCTACAAAAACTCAACTTCCACAGATCATATCTCCAAAAATATTGCGAACCAAGATCTGAAATTTTTACACGAAGTTCCTAAGGATTCTGGCTTGGCATGATAAAAATTTCAGCTTCTGCGCCTTCCTAGAAAAAACATTTATAGTTAAAATTCCATGATGACATGTTTTAGATGAAATACAGGAGCCTGAAAAACCCCTAACTTCCACAGATCATATCTCTAAAAGTATTGCAAGCCAAGATCTGAAATTTTTACATGAAGTTCCTCGTGATTTTATATTCGTGTGGTAAAAATTTCAGCTTCTGAATATTTTTAGAAAATAAGTTATAGAGAAAAGTTCATGATGACCTGTTTGGAGCAGAGAAACCCTAGAATCCAAAGCTCTGATACCAAATGTTATGAAACCAGCTCCAAAAATAGAATAAAAGAGAGATCAACACCTTAGAAATAAGCCACTTCGAGGGGGAAACCTCCCTTAAATTACATAAATGAAAAATTCTTGGATGATACAAATGAAAAAACCTCCTTCTATATATAAGAATCCAAGGAGTCACAATATAATCCTAGATGACCTAACAATAATAATTTAAGGGCACAATAATAACAATATTGGGGTTACAGGGTTACAACAATAACAATAAGGGGGCTACACTAACAACAATAATGGACTACACTAGTAATATAAAGACCTAACACTATATATTTATGTGTTGGAAAATCCTTCCAATGGTTGTGGATTAGTGATTCACTGAATTCCATCTTGTATCTCACAAAACTAATAAATAAGTAAAATTTCTATTGTTTGTAGATTGAAGGCCCTAAACTTATGCAACATGGTTTTGCAGATGCCATTTCTAAATATGGGTTGTTCAAATTCCTTTCTGACCTTTTCTAGGTTGGAATGTTTTATCACATGTATAACTAAGTAATTTTTTCGGCATTCGTGGTCCTATTGAGCATAAAAATAAGTTCTTTGCTAAATAAATTTTGTGACAGATAAATGTTTCTTGATAGTTCCATCCATCTTGTGTATGTTTACAACTAGCCACCAATCATGAAAATAGTTTTGGTGTGACTGTTATGAATTTCAATTAGAAACAAAGGGTTATAATTAATGTATGGCTTGTGTTTGAAATAATCATACATGGATCGACAGGTCATGTCACAAACACATCTTTTCTAGCTGCCTATTGCAATGGGACAAAGTGCACGTGTTTGTTTCCTCCCTTTTTCTTTACCCTACCTTTTGACCCTACTCCTACTCTTAAACTACCTCTTGTGAAGTGGAGAATATACTCTCTCTTTATTTACTTTTAAAGTCATTTTTAAATCCATGTAACCCAATTTATTAAAATATTTGTTCAGTGAGTGATTGTTTTTTTGGGGTTGCCCTAATTTGAATGGATTATGATTTGTGCTAGTTTTCTAATTTCGACTCTAAATATTATGGAAACAAGACAAATGGAATTCATGTAGGAAAGTGTATTTATTTTTGGAGCTAAAGTTATGCATATTTGTAATAATTGGGTTGGGGATGAATGATAGAGGTTGTTTGTGAAGAATCTTGATTGTGGATATCTATTCTATTATGCATTGTTGCATTATGTTGTTTAATACAACTTAGACAATGTTTTTTTGGATGTGATTTATTGTGGCATCTATTAATTATCCCTTCCTCTTATGCATCCCCATATAATATTTACCATTGGAAGTTTGAGATATTTTCATTACCAACAAAAACATTTGAAAAATAGCTTTTAATCCTTGTCAACATTAGATAACTCCAAAGTTGGTATAAATATAAGAAAGTATTTTTTACTTAGCAATGATCTAATTATATTATTATACTTGAAATATGTGTGCATTTAAAAAGTTCATTAACTTTTCGTTACTAGCTTCTTAATGTTAGCTATGTTTTAAATTATTCACTGGACCCACATAGAGAGATTATCTGTTGTACAAATATTTGCAGGTCGAACAAAAGGGTTGTATAGGGCTTACATTAGTCCACAATTGGACTTATCCTTATTCATCATCTCAGGATGACCAAAATGAAACAAAAAGATTAGTTTATTTCATGCTCAAATGGTATTACCTAGGTATGGTTTTAGGTACTTACACTTTAATATAAGATTATTTTGTGGTCAGTTGTTTTTTTGGCTTTTGTTATGTGCATAAATTTTTTATTATTGTTTTTCTATATTTTTTTTCCAGCATTTTGTTCCACCATCTAATTGTAGAAATTTGAATAACTGTTAAATTATTCACCAAGATTATCCTGATCACACACTATTTGAGCTTCATGCATAATACATAACCTCTTCTACTATTGATCATTAAATGCGGAAATATAAACAATCACATGCGCACATTAAAACCATAAACAATCACACATATAAACACAGCATTTATGGGAAAGCTTAAAGCTGAAAACCCCCAACTATCTGTATATTATAATGATAGAGATCATGTAACAATCATTGTACAAACTCCTCACAAGCTCTTAGTACAATCTCCAATTGTTACACACTACACAAGCTCAGATCTAACAAAACACATGATCCAATCTGCTCCACCTGTTAGCTTGCCTCTACTGCACAATCCAAGATGAATAATAGCCCAATCCAAGTTCGAATCCCTCTGGTATGCACTGCACAATCCTCATTAGCATCTCCATCAATGTGTGGTGCAAACTCATGCACCCGTATGGTCACAACTAATAGTCACACTTTCTCTTTCACCTGCCTCTCCACTAGTCTCCACTGAAACTGTCCATGCACTGAAGTTAACTGATGTATTCTTTAGTTGATTTATGAGTTTATAATTAGTGAATTAATTAATAATTAATTCACACCACTCTCACTAGTGTATCAATCAGTTAGACTAGATACAACTAGCTCAACTATGTTTAATTGAGTTAAACTGAATACAACTCCACTAACTTCCTCAATCAACTCCACCAAACTCTGTCACATGAGTTCTAACTGAAGTCAACATGCAATAGCTCCACTAAACCCTAGGAATAGCGTAATTCCTTCTGTCAGCTGCATGTGCCACTTCTGTGCACTCAACTGAAGTGCTCGAAGAGGATAAGATAATGCTTAGAGTCCAAATATTATTAAGAGCTAATAATATTCGACATATCTATTTTTAGACTGGCAATCTAAAAATAGATTCCGCCCAGTATGTCTAAAAATAGAAGTCCATCTATTTTTCCGACTTGACCAACCACACACAAATAAAGATCCTGCAACTCATAGACCATGATCCATATGTCTAAAAATAGACATAGTCTAAAAATAGACTTTGCGCCAAAAATAGCCTGCGGGCCCACTTAGTGAAGGCGACTCCTTTCCACTAAGCTCATCATCTTGTTGCAATCTCAACACTTCCTCTCAACAAGATATGGATTATCTGCAACCCCTATCCTGCCTCTGTGGTATTCGAATTTGCTCCTGGTGAGCGCCTTCGTCAAGATATCAGCATCCCGATCCTCCGTGGGAATGTATGCGCTGATCTTCCCACTACCACACATTCGATATGATGATTACCTATGTCGAACAAATGAGATCGACGATGAAACATCGGATTAACTAAGAGTTTATTAAATGGACATCAACAAATCAGCGCAGGAACCGTGGGCGGTGAACTGATAAACCTACCCAGATCTTCCTCATCCATATAGCCTCGCATGTAGCCAAACTTGCTGCCATATACTCGACCTCTGCTGAACTGAGTGCCATGGATCTCTGCTTCCTGTTGTACCAAGAAACTGTTGTCGACTCGACACTGAAAATCCCTCCATATGTGCTCTTTCTATCCGTTGGGCTCCCTGCCCAATCTGCATCCGTGAAGCCACACAGCTTCACCTCATCCGACTGTCTGTACCATAATCCATATCCCGATGTGCCTCTGAGATATCTCAATACATGCTTTCCTGCCTTCCAGAAGAGCTTGGTTGGCTTAACCATAGCTTATGAAAGCTGGTTAACAGCATAACATATGTCGGGTCATGTATTAACCAGATACATAAGCGACCCCACCAACTATCGATAAATAGTGGCATCCACTACCTCCGTTGAAGTAGCATCCTCCTCCCTCCATCCACCCGGAAGAGGAGTATCAACAGGCTTGCAGCCATGCATGTTGAACTTCTCCAGTATCTCCCGGGCATACTTGCCTTGAGAAAAAAACAGTCCATCACTACGCTGCCAAATTTCCAATCCCAGGAAATAATGAAGGAGGCCCAAGCCCCATTCAAACTCTCAGTAAGATCATCCTTGCATGAGAGTATCACCAGCTCATCAATTGCCAAAATCAAATCATCTACATAAAGTACAATGATCAGCAACTTACCTCCACCACAATCTAGTATAGGTTAGGATCCACCTCACTCTTTGAGAATCCAAGTCTGGTGAAATAACTGTCTATCCGTGTGTACCAAGCACGAGGTGCTTGTTTCAACCCATACAACACTCTCTTGAGCCTGCACACATGCGACTCACTGCTGAAGATCTCGAAACCTTCGGGCTGCTATATGTACACCTCCTCCTCAATGAATCCATTGAGGAACACAGTCTTCACATCCATCTGATGAATGTGCCACCCCATTTGCGCTGAGAGAGCAAGAATCGTCCGTATGGAAGAATACCTTGCGACAGGTGCAAAGGTATCCTCATAATCGATCCCCTCTATCTGTGAAAAGCCTTGGGCAACAAATCTTGCCTTGTACTTCTCCACACTCCCGTCAGCTGCCTGCTTCAATTTGTAGATCCATCTTGAACCCACCACTGATTTCCCTTCTGGCCTTGGGACAATCTCCCATGCATTGTTTCTGACAATCGAATCATACTCTTCCACCATGGCATCTACCCATGCGGGATCCTCCACAGCTTCCTCGAAAGAGGATGGCTCTATCATGATACACTTGCTCATAAGAGCCATGTATCCAATGTACGGTCAGGTGACTATCTCTGTTTGCGCTGTGATGTAGGTGCTCCTACAACCTTCTCTGCATCTTGAGCCAATCGCTCAGCTTCTATAGTGCGCTTCCGCCCTCTGATGGTTGGCGCCGCATGAGTGGTCTCTTCCACTCCATGAACCTCCTCTTGTGGTTGATCCACATCCTGAGGCTCATCCTTAGGAACTAATAGCTCCTCATCTGCATGCAAGTGTGGCTCCCTCTCAAGCGAACACTTCATGGCTTTCTCCTCCTGAAATTTGATATCCCGTCGCACAAAAGTCTTGTGACTGTCTGGAAAATACACACGATAGTTGTGGGGCGTATCAGTGTACCCCACAAATATCCCAACCTCCGCAGTCGGCTCCAGCTTCTTCCTGGCATCCTTCGTCACATGAATGTAAACAGGTGAACCAAAAATCCTCAAATGGGAAATATCAAGCCTCTTACCAGAAAATGCCTCCTCGGGTGTACTCATGCCAAGTATCCTGTGAGGACAACGATTCTGCACATATACTGCAGTATTGCATGCCTTTGCCCACAAGTGAATGGGTAGGCCCTGATCATGCAACATTGCCCATGCAGCACCCATTATCGTTATGTTCTTCTGCTCAGCAACCCCGTTCTGCTGTGGGTTATGAGGTGCTATGAGCTCTCTTCGAATTCCTTCTGCGCTACAAAACTCCTTGAATTCGCCAGAGATGAATTCACCACCATTGTCGCTCCTTAGAGCCTTCACCTGCTTCCCCGATTCTTTCTCAACCAGTGCCTTGAACTCACAGAACTTTGAGTATGTCTCGCTCTTCTTCTGCATGAAGAAGATCCAGCACTTACGAGAAAAATCATCAACAAATATCACATAATACGTGTGCTTTGCTGTCAAAGCTACTGAGAAAGGTCCACACACGTCTGTGTGAATTCTCTCAAGGATCGTCGTGGCGCGACTATCCTTCTTGTGAAAGGTGGCTTTCACAAATTTTCCCAAGGTACACCCCTTGCACTGATCTGACTGTGCAAGAGTGCCTTTAGGAAGCCCAGTAGAAATCTGCTGCAGTATCTTCAAAGCTCCATGGTGAAGGTGGCCCAATCTCCGGTGCCACAACTCACCATCATCCCGGCTCACCACTCCTTCTGCCTTGCCTGCCATTGCTGCGCAACCATCTACCTGTAATTGATAAAGGTTCTTAACTCGAACCCCTATCCTCCGGGTCTCACCAGTTTCCTTACTGCGCAGGAAAGCCTTTCCCTCGCTAAAGACAACATCATATCCCTTGTCTTCTAACATCGCCACAGAGATAAGATTCTTCTTCAATCCCGGAACATGCATCACTTCCTTCAATACGAAGGGTTTACCAGACTCCCTCTCAAAGGAAATGGTACCGATACCGGTCGCACTGTATCTACCATCATCGCCCATCTCGATGTGCACTCCAAGATCTTTCTCATCCAGATCAGAAAACAAATCTCGATCTCCTGTCATGTGAAAAGATGCACCACTATCCAAGAACCAAATTGAACCCATCACACTTGATACCAAGCATGCGATCAATGAAAAATCCAGCTCAAACTTCGAGGCTAAGGCCTCTCCTATAAATGGTCTAGTACCGTTGTATTTTTACTCTTCTGTGGACAATTTGTGTGCATAATGTCCTGTTGGTGATAGCAGCACTTCTACCCTTGACATGTCCTTCAAGCCACAGACCGAATGAGAAGATTTCTGTTTTCCTCTTCTTTGCTTTGGGTAGCCAAAGTACAATTCTCTTTCATCGTAGTTCTTTTGATGAACATTTGTCCCTCGGTACTTTCACGATTCTCAGACAAGATCTACCAAAGTCGCTTCCATCCCCGAAATTTCTCCTACCATCGAATACGTAGGGCCCCCCTCTCCCATGAATGCCAACTTAGGAAGCCCAAGCGAGAGCTGTCACCAAGTCCTCATCATCAATAGTAACCCCCACACCTCCCAGCTCATCCCTACATTGGATGAACTTCGTGAGGTAGTTTGGCATACTGTCGCCTTTCTCCATCTTTATGTTCCTGAGTTTGTCCTTGAGCGCCAACTTCCTCTGGTCGCTCTTTCTTTGGAATAAATCTGTCAATGCTTTCCACATCAAGAAAGGAGAAGCATTACCATGAAGGCTAGACACTATGTGATCCTTCACACCTTCCAAAAGAATCCTTTGACACTTTCTTGTCTTCTTTTTCCATGTGTCAAGTACGGCAACATCACTAGAAGCAGGCTTTGGAATTTCTGCATCTATGAACTCCTTCAACCCATTGTCATCCAGCACCGCCTCCATCCTGTCCTTCCATGCAATATAATTCGAGCTGCCCTCAAGGGCATACTCCAATCACAATCCGTTGAAAGACATCTCAACTTCGACACTAAGAAAACACTACTGCCAATTCGAATTCCACCAACACAAAACTCAATCGCTTCAATGTTTTGCAATTGCTCCAATGATCAATATTGCTCTGATACCATGTAGAAATTTTAATAACTAATATATTATTCATTTATATTCTCCTAATCACACACTATTTTAGCTTCATGCACAATACATAACCTCTTCTACTATTGATCATTAATTGCGGAAATATAAACAATTCATGTGCACATTAAAACCATAAACAATCACACATATAAACACAATATTTATGGGAAAGCTTAAAGATGAAAACCCACAACTATCTGTATATTATAATGATAGAGATCATGTAACAATAATTGTATAAACTCCTCACAAGCTCTCAGTACAATCGCCAATTGTTACACACTACACAAGTCGTCGCATCTAACAAAACACATGCTCCACCGCCTTTCCACATGTTAGTCACTTTCCGCGTAAATCTGAGAATAATAGCCCAATCTCGAGTTCGAATCCCACCAGTATGTACTGCGCAATCCTCATTGGCTTCTCCATCAATGTGTGTGCAAATCTCATGCACCAGTATAGTCACAACCGATAGTCACACTTGCTCTTTCACCTACCTCTTCACTGGTCTCCACTCAAACTGTCCATGCACTGCGGTTAACTGATGTATTCTTTAGTTGATTTATGAGTTAATAATTAGTGAATTAATTAATAATTAATTCACACCACTCTCACTAATTGTATCAATCAGTTAGACTAGATACAACTAGCTCAACTAAGTAAAACTGAACACAACTCCATTAACTGTCTCATCAACTCCACCAAACTCTGTCACATGAGTTCTAACTGAATTCAACCATGCAATAGCTCCACTAAACCCTCAAGAATAGCATAATTCCTTCTGTCAGCTGCATGTGCCACATCTGTGCACTTAACTGAAGTGCTCCAAGAGGATAAGATAATGTTTAGAGTCCAAATATTATTAAGAGCTAATAATATTCGACATATCTATTTTTAGACTGGAAATCTAAAAATAGATTTCGCCTAGTATGTCTAAAAATAGAAGTCCATCTATTTTTTTCCGACTTGACCAACCATCCACAAATAGCATCCTGCAACTCATAGAACATGATCCATATGTCTAAAAATAGACATAGTCTAAAAATAGACTATGCGCCAAAAATAGCCTGCGGGCCCACTTAGTGAAGTCGACTCCTTTCCACTAAGCTCATCATCTTGTTGCAATCTCAACACTAATTTTTGTATGGCAGGTTTATCAATCCAGTAACATCAGGGGACTACCCATTTATAATGAGAGATAAGTTTGTTGTTCAATTGCTAAGGTGAACGGAGCAACAATGTTAACAGTTAAAATGATCCTTTGACTTCCTCGGAATGAATTATTACACAAGTCAGTACATTGTCATACATGTACTTTACAAGCAAAATGTTATCTGTTATTTATTATATGTTTTTTTTTTCTTTCCATTTGTTTTCACAAGTTATCTACAACGTGAACGTTTTAGCATGTAACTTAGTTAACATGATTGTGCCTAAAATTTCTCTGAAGATTGAATACTAAGTTATTAAGATGTTCTTTTCTATGGTGAAGTTTTATTTTCTTTGTTAATATAGGTCAACTGGAAACACTATCACCTAATTTAAGAAAACTTGTTCGAATTTCTTGCTTTTATGGGGGGAAATGGCATTGACATTGCTAATGTTGAGGTATATGGTGTATAAATATTTTATAGTATAATTTAGTTTTTATTCAAGTCTTCATCATCTTTCATGTCTTATACTTTTCATTGTATCTTCTTTCATTTTCAGTAGAGGAGCTCAGTATTGATGGTAAGAAGCAGGAATTGAATAAAGAGGAGAACAATAACATTGGAGTGACAAATGCAAAAATAGAGAGACAAGAGAACCTATCTAGTGATACTCTTAGAGCCAATATCCTACACAAGACACACATAGAGAATGATTATCAAGTCTTCAAAGTTGGTGAATTCACTTGCAATTCCTTGGAAATAGTGATAATTTTTTGAAGTGATGAAACAATATTTCATGTGTAAATTGTTTTCCAACCAATATTAAGTTGGAAACTCATATTGTAATACTTGACATTTTATACAATAAAATTTATGTGGTTGAAATGATTTATATTTTCACTTGATATTATTTAGTACTGTAATTAACATATGTAACTTTTTGTTTTCATATTAGATGAACATGCACATTGTATGATATATATATATTTTTTAAATTTACTCGCAAAATCATACTAATTAATTTGTGTTGATAAATATTGAACACATAAAATCAATCTAAAACTACTAAATTATTATTTTATATTGATTAATATATGAATAAATTATTCGTTTATAATGATTATTAATGAAATGAATAGAAATAACTGAACCATTCATTTATATAATCAATATGAAACTACCAAAAGAAGATAAATGAATACTACAAATGATAAATTTGTGATTGAAAATGGTGACTAAATTTTGCATATATACGACTATTAGTAGTTAATTTAGAGTATCTTATAACACGACCCAAATTTAGTCATATTTCTTTGGTCATTAATTGGTTTCAAACAATGACTAAAATTTGCATATATATGAGTATTAGTAGCTAATTTACAGTATTTTATAACACGACCAACATTTTGGTCATATTTATTTGGTCATTAATTGGTTTTCTTAGGTAATCATATAGTAATATATTTTGTTATATATTTGGTCATTAGTTGTGGAAATTAATGACTAAATCAATGACTAAATTAATGACTAAATACACTGGTAGATGATAAAATTGAGACAACCAATTAATGACTAAGTTAAAAACGACACGAATAAAATTTGTTCGTGTTATAAGATATTGTAAAGTAGCTACTATCGGTCACTGACTGAAAATGGTAATTTATATGAAAATTTTAGTCGTTTTTTTAGTAACTAATTAGCCATTTTTTACTAGTGAAACATGCTTAATTTACTTATCCACTAAACACATTTTTTCACACACATACACACCTTAAGTGAATGTGAAATTGGTTAACATCACCAAGTCAAGACTTTAAACACCACACTTATTAATCTAACACACATAGAATAAGCCCACTTGGGCATCAACATCAAAGAATCTATGTAGTTAGGTGTAGGATCAATGGGATAGGCTTCCAATAACACACCTAGATCATCTACATTGAGACATAAAATTTGAGTTTTTAGGGACATTAAAATCCTTCACCATCCCACAGTAAAAGACAGAGTGCGTCAGAAAGCTGATTCAGAAGGGGTTATGCTAGGACATCATGCAAGTGGCTCTCCTCGGGGCTACCCAACCCGTGGTAGGGAATTTCGTGTGTTGTATAATTTACCAAGAAGCTAAATATTGTACCACCCCCATGGGACGAAGGTAACTACAGTGAACAATCTTAGGAAAACACCTTATCAGACTAGCTATGGGAAGTAGTTCATTCTCTACCTACCTTTCTCTTTGAATGACCATCTAAAAAAGTAGATTTAGGATTATTTGAGGAATTAGATCACCTTTAGGCTAGAAATAATTTTTATTTGATAGGAAGATTTTGATTTTATTAGAGCAGCATCATTATATAGTTTGTTTACACTTGGAACCACTGCATTAGGTGTTTTCTTGTTGTTTTTTGCTCTCATTTTTTCTATCATCCTTTAGTCCTTTATTGTTGTCTTTGTCTTGACATCATTGCGCCACATAGGAATTTTTTGCGGAGAATTAGAGGTTTTCATCCTCAATTCCTTTTAGGACATATTACTCCTCCCCATCAGGTGCGAGTTAATTCTCCTAGTCCTCCATCAATTCCTTTCCGACTCTGATTCTATTGATTTCTTCGAGTACATGCCTTATATACCTCATATTTCCACCATGTCAGGCACTAATGCAGGTGCAGGAAACAAAGGTGGTACCTTGGGTCCTACCTCAGTTAATACCACTAGTGGAACCTCAACTGGTACGGTCACTCCTACTCCATTACTACCCTTTATGGCTAGTTTGAATCTACGATATTTTAATCAGTTTATCAACGACCCCCTGCTCCATAATCCAAGTTGGCCAGTTATACCTACTAAACTTCCTTCAAAAATTCCCAAGTAGGCAAATCCTACATAATACCACACTAATCATGTTTTCTCCTTTCACATGTGGTGTTCCTCTAATTCAATTACCTATGAATCCTTTCGTCTTCATTTGTACGAATGCATGCTTACTAGAGTTGTATCTAAGTGATATGTTGACCAACCTCATGCCACCCATTCCAATTTTATGACTCTCACCAAATATTTGTTATCATATTTTTAGTTACCTCTCTGTTACAAAACCGGGACTAAAATCTTGACTTCATTCCCTCAAACATCTACCACCTATCTTTCTAACCATATCTAAGAATGGCGCAGAAGGAGGAGCACATGTAGCGCTCCTGCTTTTGAAGGCCGTGTCTATATAGATTGGTTTCTTAGATAGATGTTGGCCCCCATAGGTAAATATGTCGTGTCACACTTCCCACAAAAAGAGGAATATGCGCTCCAAATATCTTTAAATTATGGATTGATCTATGCCCATTTTGGTTATATTTATACAATTATCCCTGATTTTCCTCAGCTTGGTGCTACTAATGCACCGGGGTCATATCATGTCGTCGACGATATCATTGGATATATTTCACACCATTATAAACAAAAATATTCTCTCCCTCATATGGGTTATGGTCAACCCCAGGGGGGGACCAATACCTCCTACAATTATCCCCCTCCACCAAGAAACCCTTATCTAGGTCAAAGCACGCCATACACATAACCCTAATCACATGAACATATGCGAGGGCCAGTTGTTTCTCAACCTATTTATTCAAAATTTTCCCCTCATCCATATGTTCCTTATGCATTGCCTAATGCTCCAACCACTCCAACAGAATCAACTCAGCCTCCCATGCCTCCTCAACCTTTTCCACAACAACAAACTCATACTCAAGGTCAGGTGTATGCTCAACAAAGTGCAACCAATCACCCCAAAACTAAGAAGAAGGATAAGGGAAAAGGTAATAGGAATCAAAAATCCCTAGGTAATGAGGGTAACCAAGGTCCTCCACCAAATCAACCTCAGGGAAATCAACCTAATCCCACAACCCAGCAACAAGGCGGACAACCCAAGAAGAATAAGGCCCTTCGTATGAATAAGCATTGTGCATGTTGCGGCGTATATGGCCATTACACTCATGATTTTCCCCTTTTACCAAATATGCGTCAAGTATGGAAAGGCCAAGTAGGTAATTCTAGAGGACAAGAACCCATGGCTCAACTTCTGCAGGCCCCTAATCATCTCAGCCGGCAGTTCTTACCAACCCATTTCCTCACAAAGGATACATAGCTTCCCAACTAACACAAGGTTAGACAACGCCTCAACCTTCAAAATCTGGTCCCACTAATTTTCAGATTCTCATGATGAATTCTGAGGTCGTCAACACTGAACATGTCAATATTCAGACTCGATCACGCCAATATGACAAGGCACCCACTGAGTCTGTGGCTGAGTCATAACCAAAATTTTCCAAAGAGTCCATTCCATGACCAAATGGTACCTTACAGATCCCGCAAACTAAGGTGTATTTTATTACCAAGATACCTAAAGGATCATTACATCATAGTGCTACTTTAGCCAAATTTTCCCATACATACAACATAGTAGATGACCTGGAAAATTATCCTGCCGGCATGTCAATGCTAGAAGTTCTCTAGTCGTGCCCATCCTAATGCAAATCTCTACATAATGCCTTGGGAGGTGTGGATCCTTCATGTTGGGGTCCTGTGTTTTGATATATTGGCTAACCAAAAGACAAGGCAACATCAGAACCAATCTTTAGAGTTCCAGGATCTAGTCCTCCTGTTCTCAGAGAGGGATCTCTCAAATTTACTTGTTTGTAAAGGTTTATCTTGTTTGCTTTTAAGTATTGATTTTAGACTAGTTATTAAGTGCAGGTTTGTTTGGTTTGTTTGTTTGGTTGAATTGGTACAGCAGAATATGAAAGGTCTAGGAAAGATAGGTAGAAAGAAAGAGTGTCAGTTTCATTGGGCAATGGAGTAAAAATGAAGTTGGTAACAGGCTCATAAATGGATATGGGATATCAAAGGGAAAATCTAACTTGGCCACAGGATCCTTTAGTTTTTGTGAATGAGATGGACATTAATGATTTGAAAAGATAATTTGAATTCTCAACAAAGGGAACTTAAAAACATAACTTGAACATAAAGAGGTATTTGATAGACAGGGCTAACCATGAATTATACAAACCACACTTTAAGAAAATAATGATTTCAAGACAAATTTCAAAATGAAATCTAAGATTCGGGAGTACATCCTATTTTCTCAAAGATTTAATTTCAAAGGACTTAGAAAACATGAAAGATTCACAGATAATTGCAGTCATAGAAGAGGGAACACCTAACACATCTATGATCACAAATATAAAGACCTTTAAAACAATTATTCAAGTAGGGACAAAGGGTATGATCAAAACAGACCTCCTTGGCTAACTATAAACAATGGTACTTCAAAGGGAGATTTCAAAAACAATTTTCAAGTGGCAGCAGACAAGCAGGGAAAACCATAAATCATGCTGGAACCAACTATTTGAACTATTAGATAAATAAACAAGCATGAGGACTAAAGCGAAAGATTAAAGACTCTAAAATACCTCAGCAGAAGAAAACATAAAACAGTGAAGGATGAACAGGTCTAAGGTGCTTCCAGGAGTCATTTCTTAGCCTAAACATTTCATCCTAATGTAGTAATAATTTATGAAACATAATGAAAACAGGAAAAACAACAGACATTTCAGAATACATCACCAATAGCCAAGCTCAGGGATCCAATGATAGAGCCTTCTCAAGAACAAGCATGTCACAACACCAGCAAGCTTCCAAGACTTCAATTTCTTCTTCAACTTCAAACAGACTATGTATTATTTCAGAGAGTTTCAGTATTACAACTAGTGACCAACCAACCAACTTCCCATCCTCTTCAGAAGTATTTATAGAAGAAATGAAGAGGTGGAAGAGTTTTAGGATTGGAGTGTAATTAATTCTACACTAAATGCAACTCCTAGCCTTGAAAACCATGCAAGGCATAAGGTAGGAAAGCATTGAATTATAACTTTGTTTCATTAACTCTGTTTTCTCTTTTTTAGGCTTAGTGGGTGAAAAGATTGAATTTAAGGCCTTTTTATCCTTTACAATAAATTTACTGACAGTTTGAAATATCTTCCTTTGTTTGAAATAACTGTTCAGCTGTCTTTAGGCAAAATATCACTGACTAGGTAATAACTATGCCGTCTTTTGATTCATTGAGGCTGCAGGTGGCAACTTTGGTAGCTGAAAAAGGATAAATAGTGTCTTTGATGTGGCTTTGAGGTGTCTTTTGATTGATATTTCTCTATTTTACCTTTAAAACACTTTGAATTTGTTTTTAGTTTATGTTTAGGTTTAATCAGTCTTGAGACTTTATCCTTAGCCATCCTTAAACTGTTGACTATGTTTATCTGCTTCCTTTGTGGATTAGGCCTTTAGTCTTTGAACTTATGCCGTGATCCCTTTAAACTCTGTTTAACATTTTAATATTTTGATTATGTTTTCATCTTGTGTTTTCAATGCTGATATTCTTCAATCAATTGACTATGACTGTGTTTGTATGTTTCCAGGTGAGCAGAGGGTTTCTTGATATCACCGATGCTCATGAGGCACGGGTAAAAACATAATTTTAACCCTGTAAACTCCCCTTATTCGTGAATAATAGCTTGTGGATCATCATCCCTGGCCTTTTCATTATTTTTAAAACTTATGGGAAAATCCATATATCCAGCACAAAACAAACAAAAATTATAAAAAACCTACGAAAAATAGGTTCAAAGATTGCTTTGGGTGGTTTGGGAGTGAGGGTGAAGCGGAACCATTGGATTAGAATAACCAATGGCCGAGATTAATCGGTGGGGTCATTCGAGAGGTTAGATGGTGGGCAAACGCAATGGAGGTGAAATTAAATCGGGACCGTCTGATCTCAGAGATCGACAGTTAAGATAAAAGCCGAAAATAACATTGCGGAGGACAGCGGTTTGGCGGAAAACCATTAATGTTTTTCACGCGGGCTCTAGGGGGTAGGCGGTATTCACAAAAATAGTGCGATTCCATACACCTGCTGACACCTGTCCATCTGAATATTGTCCATTTCGCGTTTTTTTGGAATGTCAACGTTCAGGTGAAAAAATTATGCGAAAGACAGCATAAGCCGTCAGATCGGAGGCGTCAGATCCGACGATGCGGATTGCACGCGATGGAGCGCAAGGTGCGTGGACGAGGGATGGTGGGACTGACGGTTTTGTCGTGTAGCGGGTGGGTTTGATGGTTTGTCGGGTTTTAGTCCTGATCCTCTGATCTTGAAAAAGAACGGTCAAGATTTGATGAAGGGGTGGAATTTTTGACAAGGGAAAACGGAAGGCATGATGGACGAGCGGAAAGTAGATAACCCCAGGGTCATTGATCTATAGAGATCAACGGTCTGGATTAACTCAGACCAAAATGTCGAGGTAGTGAAAAAATAAAGGGAAAAAGGGTTTCGAACAAGGTTTTTAAGCTTTTAAGTGCCCGACTGCAAGGCTTCGGCCACATGAGGTGGTGGGCTAAAGGTAATAAGCCCTCAGGGGCTTAATGCCTTTGTAAATGCAAAAAGACTGTTTTTAGGCCCAAAATAGTGATTTTTAAGCCAAATTAAGGGTTCCGATAGATGAAAGGAGGGAATTTAAAACCAAACAAAGAGGAGATATAAGGTTTTAAGAGGATTTTGGAATGGTTTTGAAGGTTAGATGGAGGTATTTTGAGGGATTTTATGGAGAAAACAAGGATGAAATGGTAGAATTTTTGTGAGTAAATGGAGGATTGAAATGATGGAAAATGGGAATTTTGAGCAGTTTTCTTTGGTAAACAACAAGGTTCTTTAGGATTAAAGGGAGACAGCAATGAAGATTAACTCAAAGGGTAATAATCATCACCAAAACTTCAAAAGATGATAAGTTTTTAAAGGGAACTATCTCTTGAAGGTTTAGAAGACAAAGTCTAGCTACCTCTTGGTATAACAAAATTTATAGGTGGCTAACAGTGGCTCCACTTGGGGAGGACAGCTGGTTCTTTAAGTGTCCAGAACCTCAGTTATTTATCTCTGGATTTTTAGTAAACCAGTGCCTTAATCCATTGGGCAGCAACTTTCTTTTCCTTTAGCTGACCTTTCTTTGATTTTATAATCTCTGCAGCAATCTGAAACAATGGAATTCTATCAAAACAACATCTCTACCTACCCATTCCTAATGATCCTAACATTTTTTTCTTCCTTCAAAGTGCATTTGGACTAGAAAACTCTCTTTATCAACATTTTATTCTTTTATTGAAAACAAAAAACTAATCTATTTCTATTCTTATTCCTCCATGAGTTCAAATTAAGCATTTTAACTCATAAATTTCCCTACCTAAATACTCTTTGTCAGGATTAGATTGTCTGAAAATTTTTGTTCTCTAAATTCTAAAACAAGAAATTTAAAAGCAGCCAAGCCAATATTAAACAATTTTGACTTGTTGCAGATTTATGGCATGAAAACAAGCTACACATAGATTTTTATTTGTAGAAAATTTAAAACAAAATGGTGAAGGCTTAAGATTTGAAAATTTAAAAACATCCTTCATTATTTTTCTAGCTCAATCTTTGAATTTGTTTGAGTTGTTTTTTCTTTCTCATCTGGTTCAAGTTTTGAGCATATTGGAACCAATTCTTCATCAATCTCATAGGTTCAAGATTTGAGCTTGTTTGAAACTTTGTTTTTCTATCCTAATCTACCTTACTGATAAGCCAAGATTGGATTGTTTGGCTGATCTAATTCACTAACCTATCAGTAGTAAATTGAAAAGCTAATTAGTCATGATTAGGTTGTATGACTAATTAGAAGTGTATTTTTAGGATTGGCATTTGAGCTTGCACACTTTCAGATTTGGTCTCTCTTTTGGTATGGGGTTGTACCTTTCTTGTTTTACAATCTGCCCTCTTTTCTTCTTTCTATTGTTTTTTGTATTTTTATTTTTATAACTTTGAATGCAATGTTCAATCAATGATATTTTCAATGGAAAAAAAAATGCTTTGAAACTCATGATTCTTGACAGAAGTAATGCTTGAGCATACTTCCATTGACAGGACCTCCATATAGATCTTTTCCATTCAATTCTTTCAGGAAAAATGCATTGTGACTGCTCTCAGCATGAATAATATAGGGCCCTTTCCACAAGTTCTCAAACTTGCCATGTTTTCCCTTCTCTTCCCTTCTTGAATCCCATTTAAGAACAACATTTCCAACTTGGAAATTGTTTGCCTTATTCCTTTTATCAAATAGCTTCTTGATATTTTCTTGGACTAACTGTGTTCTTTCACAGACTTCTTCTCTAGACTGTTGTAAATGAATTGTTTGGTTGATTCTTCTCTACATATCATTATCTTCAATTTGCACTTCTTGAAGGAGTTTCATGACTGGAAATCTTAATGATGTTGGGAAGACTGCATTCATGCCATAAACCAACTGATAGGGAGACATATTTATTGACTTCTTTGTAGTTAATCTATCAGCCCATAAGGCATGAACCAACTTATTGTGCCGTTATTTCTGATTCTACTCCAACAGCTTTTTGATGATATTGATGAAGATTTTATTGGAGGATTTAGCTAATCCATTCCCTTGGGGATAATAGGCAGTAGAATGGCCTAAGGTGATGTGGTATTTGTAATATAAATCAACCATTCTTTTAGACTTGAAGGCAGCAGCATTATCTGTGCTAATTTTTCTAGGACAACCAAATATGGATAGGATGTTTGTTTCAAGGAACTTGATAATGACAGAGTCAGTAGCATTCCTGGATGGTATGGCTTCTATTCATTTGGATAAATTAATCAGTGGCAGTGAGGATCCACTTATGTTGGGCTGATGAAGATGGGTGAATTTCCCCAATGAAGTCCAAGCCCCATTGTTGAAAGGGTGCCTCAACACTGATGGGAAGTAATGGTAAGGGGAGGAGCTTTCGTTTGCCATCAAAGATTTGACACTTATGGAAATACATGACTAAATTATGAGTATCTAGGAAAAGGGTGGGCCAATAGTGACCAGTTCTGAGGATTTTGTTTGTTGTGGTCTTCCAGTAGAAATGTCCTCCACATTCTCCTTCATGCAGCTCATGCATTATTTTTCCTGCATCATCCTCAAGTAAACATTTAAGCAAAATTCCAACAACATTTTTCTAATATAATACCCCATATAATATGCAATAATTCAAAGCCTTCTGTTTCAAAAATCTAGCTTTAGTTTTAGACAAAGAAGGAGGGTTATTCAAATATAAAAGTACATAAATGATGTCAGCATACCAAGGAGAATTCAAAAATGTTTCTTCAATGAAAGGAGCAGTGAATTCTTCTATTTCTTCCAATACATCCACCATATTCATATATAGTGCTTGGAAGTTTGACTCAGCCATGAGTTTTGCTAATCCCTGCCCTTTAATCAGTTTGGTGGGCCTAATTTCTAAGTCATATTCAAGAATAGTAGCAATCCATTTTCCCCTTTTACCATCAAGGTCTTTACTTAGAATATCCTTGACAACAGTATGTGGAACAAAATCAATTATGTGAGAGTGTAAAATTTAGACTCTAAAGTCCTTTAATGCTTTCACTAATGCTAAGGCTTGCTTCTCTATGATATTATATTTGAGAGGAGCATCTCTTAAGGCCCTACTAAAAAAAGATATTGGTTGTTCCTGCCCCAATTCATTCTTTTGAAGTAACACTGCGGCTATTGTATGTTCAGATGCAAAAGAAAAGATATAAAAATCTTTGGTGAAATCTGGACTAATCAATACTGGTGTTTGAGTAAGAGCTTGTTTAACAAGTTCAAATGATTTTTTAGCTTGTGTAGTCCATTTCACACCTACCTCTTTCTTAAGCATGTTTGTTATGTTTCTTAATAGCTCAGCAAGGTTGGGGATAAACCTCCTTAAAAAATTAATCTTTCCAATGAAAGATTGTAATTCTTTGAGGCTTCTTGGGTGGCTGATTTTCAATATGCCATCAATTTGTTTAGGCTCCACTTTGATTCCCTCTTCTGAAATTACGTGACCAAGAAGCTTGCCTTCTTGGAGACCAAAGAGTGTCTTTTGGGGGTTCAAAGATAAGCCAAATCTCCTACATTTCTCAAAAACTTTTCTTAAGTGCATCAAATGTTCTTCATCATTTTTTGAGAAAACAGTTATGTCATCAAGATAAATGATTATAAAATAGCCAATATCTTCAGAGAAAGCTATGTCCATGGCCCTTTGGAAGGTTTCCCTTGCATTCATCAAACCAAATGGCATTTTGACATACATAAAGGTGCCCCAAGGTGTAGTAAAAGAAGTTTTGTGTTGATCACTTGGGAGCATTAACACCTTATTGTAACACGAGAACCCATCCAACAGTGATATTATTTTTGACCCAACTACCCTTTGAAGTATATGGTCCATCTTGGGCAAGGGATAGTTGTCTTTCAGTGACGCTCTATTTAGATTTCTAAAGTCAATGCAGAGCTTGATTTCCCCTGTCTTCTTCCTAACAGAAACTAAGTTTGACACCCACTCTGAATATCTAATGGGTACTATAATCCCAGCATCATACATCTTTTCAATTTCTTTTTTAACTAAAGGCAATAAAACAGGGTTTATCCTTCTTATTTTTTGTTTGAAAGGTTTCTGATTTTCCTTAAGAGGAATTTTGTGTTGAATGATGCTAGTGTCATAAGATTTCAGATCTTTGTATCCCCAAGCAAACACATCTCTAAACTCTTTGAACAGCTCTATGTATTGCAATTTTATATGAGCTGGGAGAGTGCTGGACAGTTTGATCATTTTGGGTTCTGCTAGGCTGCCTATGTTACGTTCTTCCACATCTGTTTCCACAGGCTCCATTCTTGGTTCTTTGGCTACATCATTAAATTCAAAAAAGTGTTCTAAAGGTGTGAGACCTCTTGGAATTGTATCATTCTTGCATTGTAAAACTTCCAAGTCTTTCTGGTCTGCGTTTTCATTTAATTATGCTTCAAAAAGGTTCTCATAGCGATTTATATCAGTAGAATATGTTATTTATGTTTCTGGGATTTGTTCATTATTCAAACAGTTTTCTTCATGGCTAGTTTCTAATGCTGGTATGGCAAAATCATTTTTTGATTTTAGGAAATCATCTATGTGTTTGTCAGTGTCAAACACTTGCCAGTGATCCTCATTGTCAGGCACTACAGGCCTGTGTTTTACCTTTACACTAAGTTGTTCATTCATCTGAGGTATTTGGAAATTGCTGGCATTGAAGGCAAGTTCATTTGCTAGATGATTTTGTGCTCTTGGAATGAAAATGAGTTCATATTTTTCAAAGTTCTTTAATGAATCAAGGGCAGCATTTCGATATTCTCTAAGTCTTGGGTTTTTAGCTGAATATTCTCCTTTGATTTGTCTTATGATAAGTTCAGAATCTCCTAGGATTGATATTTTTTGGGCTTCTAATTGTTTAAGCAACTGTAAGCCAAGGAAAAAGGCTTCATATTCAGCAATATTGTTCGTGCATGGAAAATCTAGTTTATATGAATAACCTAGATTTGTATTTTGAATCCATACCCCTGCCCCTGCACTTGTTTTATTACAAGACCCATCAAAGTTTATTTTCCAAAGTATTTTTGCCCCATTTTCATTTTCTTGTTAATGTTGATTGCTAATGTTTTGTATTTGTTTTGAGGGAAGTCTTGATTGTTCTGGTGAACTGGTTTCCTCTTTGTTTTCCTTTTCTTGTTGAGTGATTTCATCTTCATTGTACAAGATAAAGGAATCTAAACTTGATTGAATGGATTAGATGGGGAAGTTGTTTGGTTTATTTATGTTGCTCACCATGTATTTCATGTGGGATTCCCTGTATAATCTTTTGTTTTGGTTGAAAACTGGGATGGTGGCATAAGACATGTCCATTTGAAGGCTTCCCTGAAGTTTGGCTCCCCATGATCTTGATAAAAGTATGCCATACTTTGGGGGAATTTTAGCTACTACTATGTCCATAACTAGATTCTTGGCAGGGATAAGTTTACACATAAATCTTTGATTAAACCCAAGCATTTGACTATGCTTGAATCAAAGGAATACAAATCCTTGTATGGTTTAGTAATTTCTAAGCCTAAGCTTTCCATTACTACTTTGGGCATAAGATTATGTGAAGCTCCAGAGTCTAACATGGCATTGTGTAATATCCTATCATGTATATTCAAACTAACATAGAAAGGAGGGACAACCCCTTCTTGGTATTTTCTTTCAACTTCTGGGCCAAACAACAACTCAGGTTTGTCTTCTGTCAAGTTTAAAGTATCAGTGTCACTTCCTAAGTTCAAGGCTTTCAAAACTTGGTTTTTGTACACTTCTTGGGTCACTAGTTCAGCTAGGGGTATGGTGATCTTTATCTTGGAAATCTCTCCCTCAAGGCTGAAAGGAACTATTAATTTTGTCATATTTGCATATGTTTTTTCAATTGAATTCCTTTCAGCAATTCTGATTGGCTGAACTTTTTTTCGACTGCTATTTGGAACAATTTTGTTAGGGCTACTAGCTGAAATGCTAGGGCTGCTTTGTTCAACATTTGGCTGGCTGTTTTTTTCAACATTTGGCTGGCTACTCTTCTCTTTTTTTAAATCTAGTTTCTTAGCCAAAATTTTGGGTTTCTCAGTTATTTTCTTAGGCTGATTTTCTGCATTTTTCCTAACAACAGTGCTAGTTTTTTATCTTTTGAGTTGTCTATGTTCCCTTTGCTCCTAATATCATATTGTTTGTGCACCTCCATGATTGCATTCTCAAACCCTAATCTATAATCATCAGAATCCTCATAGGTGTCTTCATTTTGATCTAAGGAGAAGAAACCTTGTTCTTCTTCAGTGAGGAAAACATCATCCCCACTCTCTGATCCAATCAATTTTACATGCTCTTCTCCCAACCTTTCAATCTCCCTTTCTTCCTCGTATTGATCTACATAGTTTTGTTGGAATGGAGGTCTAATTTGTTGGTCATTGTCTCTTTGCCTATCTTGATTATTTTCTCTTCTGAAATTCTGATTTCTATTTCTATTTTGGGGGTTGTTTTGATTTTCTCTTGGTGGCACTCTATCATTCAAGTTGATCTTTTCGAGCATCCTCTCCATTACCCTCACTAGGTTGTCAATTTTGGTATCAGAGGATGAGGTTGAGGGTGCAGTATCATCTTTATAAGTTACCCTCTTCTCCGATCTTAACCTAGCTCTTTTCTCAATTAAGTTTGCTTCTACACTCACAGCTCCCTTTTGCATGTCTTCTAGAGTTAAATAATCTCTCTCACTTAGTTGATAGGCCATATTAGCATCGAAACCCTCAGGATATTTTACTAAGGCCATGCCTTGGGGAGGTTTCATGTGAGTTGGAAGAGCATTGTAGATACTGTTAAACCTGGTGGAGTAATCATGAACGCTTTCTCCCTGATTTCTTTTAAGACTGATATACTCTGCTAATATTTGGAGAGGGTTGCTTTTGATTTCCCATTTGTTTATGAATGCTTGATGTAAATAGGGAAGGTCATTGATGCTATTAGGAGTTAAGCCTTTAAACCACATCTTTACTTCTCCTCCTAAAATTTGAGCAAAGATTCTCATCTTTATGGTTTCATCTTCTATTTCCATATAATCAAAAGCATCTTCCATCCTATCTACATGTTTTTTAGCTGCGGTGGATTCCTTTCCAGTGAAATGGGGAATTTTAGACTGATAGTCATTTGGCAAGGGAGCCATAGGTTGTGGTAACACTAATGGGGCATACCATGTTTCCATGGCTGGAAAGAAAGGTGGATTTACAAGGGGTGGATTTACAAGAGGGAAATTGGGTTGAAATGGAGTGTTTTGAACAGTGGTAGTGTGGATTGGAGTGGAAGAAACACTTGGGCTAACAAACTGGTTTTGAGCAGATTTGTTATGGAAAAGGCTAAAGTGATGAAGAAGCTGGGAATCAGGAGGAATAGAAGGTGAGGTTTCTCTACTAAAGCTCTGCTGCAAATCTGCAATTTCAAGATCAGCTTGGTTTAAATCACCTTGAGACCTAGTTCTAAAGATTTTCTTTGTATGATGTAATTCAAAGTGTAAATCCTCTAAGACAACAAGGTTTTCAGGGACAAATTTTGTTCTTGGGATGTTCCTATCAGTAGTTGGTTTTCCAAGTCTATAAGTTTGCCACAAAATCCTCTCTGGATTGTCAACTAAGGTAGGTAGATTTGGATCTGGATGGGATCTAGTGTTGATCCTATGTGAAGCCAGACTGCTTTTTCAAAAATGAGAGAGGCTGAAGTTTTTTTAGACTGTTTTGAAAGTGTTGCCTCTCACAATGTCTTATCCAGTATGGGACTAGGCTTCTAAACTTCCTCAAGGCTAGTTAACACAATCTTAAGGGAATCTGGAGATCTAGATGGGTAATAGGCCTACTTGGGTTAGTGGATTCGCCAGGAGGAAAAATTTTAGCTTTTGGTGAAGGTAAAATGTCTTATGGTTCCACCACCAAGTTTATTATGAAGCCAATCTGAAATATTTTTGGATTTTGTATATTTCTATGGTTATGAGAGTGTCTTATGTCTGATCTTAACACTTAGCTAAGGTGTTTTTGTGGTAAAACACAACCCCCCCATTTTTTACTTGTTCACTTCAAATAATGGGGACCCTTTTTATAAATTTTTGGCTAAGGACCTTTTAGGATTTTATTTAACAAATTATCCTACGCTTTTGTTAATTTTTCATTTTCTTTGGATTCTTGTTTTGATTGAATCGATCTTTTATAAGCCTCCCATTGACGCTTGTTTTGCCTCATTTGGTCAACTAGTTTAAAAATGGTACTCCTTTGAAGTCTCATCATTTTTCTAGTCTGGGTTAAAAATGCTATTTTTATTCTTTTTCGGAGTGGCTGTAGTTTAGAAAATTTCATAGCTAAACTAAACATCATTAAAATAAAACCAAAATAAAAAATTAAATTAAAAAAAAAAAAAAAAAAAAATTACATCATCGGATCCGTCGCAGATCGCAAATCGCAAATTCGAATCCGTCGCAGATCGCAAATCGCAAATTCGAATCCATCGCAGATCGCAGATCACAAATTCGAATCCGTCGCAGATCGCAAATCGCAAATTCGAATCCGTCGCAGATCGCAGATCGCAAATTCGAATTCATTGCATATCGCAAATTCAGATTCATCGCATATCGCATATCGCAAATATCGGATCCATCGCAATTTTTATAACATGCACATTTGAAAAACCCCGATCCAAAGTTCTTGCGATATGCGATGTGTTAAATTTTTTTTTTTTTTTTTTAATATAAAGTTTTTGTTTCGCCTCACGTCACCGTCACCTCACACTCCACTCACCATATCCCTCCATAATCTCACTTGGATGAATTAATGGGTTTGGATTGATTTCAATGGTTTCTTTTATGGATTTTGGGTTTAGATTGATTCCAATGGTTTGTAAATTAATTTTTATAATTTTAATATTATAATAATTATATTATAATTATAATATTTATTATAAGTTTAATATAATTTAAATAATTATATTAATTATATTTAAATTAACTTTTTCAAATCATTTGTATATTAATTTAATTTTGTAACTTAATTAATTTCTAAATTAGGTGATAATTAATTAGAATTAATTGTATATATTAGTTAGTTAATAATTAATTTAGAATTAATTATTAGATAATTAGAATCTAATTTAGGATTTAAATTCTAATTAAAAATTCTGATTTTTAGCCCAGCAAACAGAATTTCTAGATTTATGCCAGATTTGACTCATCAACTTTGGAGGCTCATAGAATGAGTTTTACTTGGCCAAATGAGGCCCAGGACGGCTCATTGGAAAGATAAAATAAAGGAGAACATTTCTGAGGAGGTTCCACTAATAGATTTGGTCATTAATTGGGTCAAAAATCATGCAGAAAATCAAGCTCCGAATTTCTAAAGCAAAATCAATTTTCTGATTTATTTTCTGCATTTTCATTTGTCCAAGCCTCTTCTAATCGTAGATTCGCTCATCAATGATATCTTTGGCCAATTAAACTATCCTAGGCATCAATAGAGAGCTTATATTTTATTTTCAATGATTTATTTAAATTAAATTTGATTGGATTTGTTTTAATGCCAGAAATGGTATTTTGATTTTATTGTTACATTTTAATTCATTTTGATTCCTTTTTGCAAGAAAACAGTAGAAGATATATGGAGAAAAAGACTTCAATCAATGAGAATGCTCTAGCAATTAAAAGATTGGAATTTTTTAGCAAATAAAAGTGATTGGGCAGATTTTCTTCAACAAACTTTCATCTCAAGAATTCCTTTGCAAATATTATAAATAGCAGATTGCAGAATGGAATAGTGGCTGCTCTCCTCTGCAATTCCGGACTTCTAAAAGCATTTATGTAATAGGAATTTAGAGTTGTAGATGGGGAGGAGAGAAAATTTCAGATCTGAACATTAATGAGGGTTTATTCTTTATATCTTGAATTATGCATGATGGGCAGAGTTTGCATTTCTGCAGCTCTTGTCTTGAAAGCAGAAATTCAAGTAATGTAAAGTATTGTTAGAGACCAGGATCAGAGAAGCAGATTCAATTAACTGGTATTTTTGGCATTTCTGTATCAAATACCAGTTTCATTTTTTATGTTAATAAAATTGTTGTTTCATTTTATTCATGTTTTTGGCATTTCTGTTGATATGGATAATTTGTCTCAAATTGTTATGTATCCCTGCTCTTATGAATTACACTTTGATTTCTGAGTAGCCATTACTCAGAAATCTGTCTTATAAAACTTATTTATTAAATAGTAATGTGTTGTGAATTTCTTCCACATATCATTGTTTAATTATTGGCTTGACTGATTTGTCAATCGATATCATTTTTGTGAATTTCTTTCGGAGTGTTGTTGATTTATTATTTCAGTCAAATGGTCTCAATAGAATGTGTTTTGGTATTCACAAATGTGAGCTAATTGAATTTCTTCGTTAGTTTGACATTAATTAAAAGCCAGACATATTTTAATTCTCATCACTTAATTATCTTGCTCTTAGTTGGGTTAGATTTTCATCTACCTGATTGAGATAGGATTTAGATTAGTTTCTTTTTGCTTGCATTATAGAATAAGTTTGCAATTAGATTAAATTTACATTCTTTTAAGTCCTCTTTTCAAAGAGGCAAAATCTTAGTTGTGGTTTGGCTGAACCCAAATCAGCTTAAGGGTCATTCTCTTGCCTAATCAGCAAGAAGAATTGATCTGATATCCATGTCTATTGGTATTTAAGGAAACATCATAAACCAATAGCGATAGGGAAGAGGTAACTGGACCTAGTTAAACCAGTCGGAGCCACTATCATAAACGGAAAAGGAGCTGTATTAAGGTCCGGACCGGTTGGTTATCCCCCAATGTTGTAGCAGCGATTTTCGAGGCTTCAACAGGTGCTCAAACAAACAGAGTCTACTCTATGGCTTACTAACTTATTTTCTTAGAGATTTGTAGCACTAAAGAGTTTATAATAGTTTGCTAGGCTATCATAGATTCAATAGGTCCCACCATGATTGCCATTATGTTGGGGTCCTGTGTTTTGATAGATTGGCTAACCAAAAGACAAGGCAACATCAGAACCAATCTTTAGAGTTCCGGGATCTAGTCCTCCTATTCTCAGAGAGGGATCTCTCAAATTATTTGTTTGCAAAGGTACATCTTGTTTTCTTTTAAGTATTGATTTTAGACTAGTTATTAAGTGCAAGTTTTTGTTTGTTTGTTTGGTTGAATTGGCACATTAGAGCATGAAAGGTCTAGGTAGTATAGATAGAAAGAAGAAGTGTCAAATTCATTGGGAAATGGAGTCAAGAAGAGGTTTATGATAAGATTATCAATGGATATGGTATATCAAAGGGAAAATCTAAGTTGGCCATAGGATCCTTTAGTTTTTGTGAATGAGATGGACATCAATGATTTGAAAAGAGAAAATAAATTCTCAACAAAGGGAACTTGAAAGCATAACTTGAACAATAAAGAGGTATTTGATAGACAGGGCTAACCATGAATTCTACAAACCACACTTTAAGCAAATGATGACTTCGAGACAAATTTTAAAATGAAATTTAAGATTCGGGAGCACATCCTATTTCCTCAAAGATTTTATTTCAAAGGACTTAGAAAACATAAAAGATTCAATGATAGTTGCAGTCATAGAAGAGGGAACACCTAACACATCTATGATCACAACTATAAAGACCTTTAAAACAATTGCTCAAGCAAGGACAAAGGGTATGATCAAAACAGACCTCCTTGGCTAACTATAAACAATGGTACTTCAAAGGGAGACTTCAACAACAGTTTTCAAGTGGCAGCAGACAAGCAGGGAAAACCATAAATCATGTTGAAACCAACTATTTTAACTATTAGAGAAATAAACAAGCATGAGGACTAAAGAGAAATATTAAAGACTCTAAAATACCTCAGTAGAAGAAAACATAAAAAAGTGAAGGATAAACAGGTCTAAGGTGCTTCTAAGAGTCATTTCTTAGCCTAAACCTTTCATCCTACTGTAAAAAGAATTTATGAAACAATATGAAAACAGGAAAAACAACAGACAGTTCAGAATACATCACCAATAGCTAGGCTCAGGGATCCAATGATAGAGCCTTCTCAAGAATAAGCATGTAAAAACATAATGCAGCTTCCAAGACTTCAATTTATTCTTCAACTTCAGACAGACCATGTATTATTTCAAAGAGTTTCAGTGTTACAACTAGTGACCAACCAACCAAGTTCTCATATTCTTCAGAAGTATTTATAGAAGAAATGAAGAGGTGGAAGAGTTTTTAGGATTGGAGTGTAATTAATTCTACACTAAATGCAACTCCTAGCCTTGAAAACCATGCAAGGCATAAGGCAGGAAAGCATTGAATTACAACTCTGTTTTATCAACTCTGTTTTCTGTTTTTTAGGCTTAGTGGGTGAAAAAGATTGACTTTAAGGCCTTTTTATCTTTTACAATAACTTTACTAATAGTTTGAAATATCTTCTTTTGTTTGAAATAATTGTTCAGTTTTCTTTAGGCAAAATATCGCTGACTAGGAAATAACTATGCCTTTGTTTGATTCATTGAGGTTGTAGGTGGCAACTGTGGTAGCTAAAGAGGATAAATAGTCTTTGATGTGGCAATGGAGGCTTATTTTGCTGATATTGTCCTCTGTTTTACCTTAAAACACCTTTGATTTTCTTTTGGTATTTGTTTAGGCTTAATTATCCTTGAGACTTTACCTTTAACCATCTTCGAACTGCTGACTGTGATCATCCGCTTTATTTGTGGATTTTTTAGGCCTTTGATTCCTTTAAAATCTGTTTAGAATCCTTAATTCTTCATTTTATGCTTTAATCCTATGTTTTTAACACTGATACTCCTCAATAAATTGATTATGACTATGTCTACATGTTTGCAGGTGCGCACAGGGTTTCATGATATCACTGATGCTCATGAGGCATGGGTAAAAACATAATTCGAACCCTGCAGATTCTCTTTTCTTTGTGAATAATGGCCTGTGGATCGTCATCCTTGGCCTTTGAATTATTTTTAAAACTATGGGAAAATCCATATATCCTGCAAAAAAGAAACAAAAATTATAAAAAACCTGCAAAAATAGGTTCAAAGTCTGCTTTGGAGGTTTTGGGCGCGAAGGCGAACTGGAGCCGTTGGATTAGAATAATCAACGGTTGAGATTAATCGGTGAAATTTCTTGGGAAAATATATGGATGGTAGACAGAGGGGGGTGAGGTTAAATCAAGACCATCTGATCTTAGAGATCGAAGGCCAAGATTAAAAGATGAAAAAGAAATGTTTGTGAAGGCAGTGGTATAGCAGAAAATCGATAATGTTTTTCGCACGATGCTGAGGGGGGTGGGAGGTATTCACAAAAATAATGTGATTCCACTCATCACGTGACACATCTATTTTGAAAACCACCCATATCGCGCCATTTTGGAATGTTAATGTTCATGTGCAAAAATTACGCGAAACATAGCATAAACCGTCGAATCGGAGGCTCCAGATCTGACGGTGTGGAAACCACGCGATGGAGGGCAAGCTGTGCAGACGAGGGATGGTGGGACCGACGGTTTTGTCGCGTAGCGGGTGGGTTTGTTGGTTTATCGGGTTTTAGTCTCGATCGTAGGATTTTTCTGACGGATGGTCGAGATCAAAAGAAGGAGCGGATTATTGGATGGAGGAAGAGGTAAAGCAGGATGTATGAAAGGATGAATGGGGCCCGATGGCTGTTGATTTGCAAAGATCAATGGTCAATATTCATCTAAAATTTAAACGTCGGGGAAACAAATATACAAGGAAAAAAGGTTTCAGAAAGGGTCTTTAGGCCTTTTAAGCACCCGACTGCGGGGCTTTGGCCACATGAGGTGGTGGGCTAAAGGTAATAAGCCCTCAGGGGCTTAATGCCTTTGTAAATGCAAAAAGACTATTTTTAGGCCCAAAAAAGTGATTTTTAAGCCAAATTAAGGGTTCCGATAGATGAAAGGAGGAGATTTAAAACCAAATAAAGAGGAGATATAAGGTTTTAAGAGGATTTTGGAATCATTTTGAAGGTTAGATGGAGGTATTTTGAGGGATTTTATGGAGAAAACAAGGATGAAATGGTAGAATTTTTGTGAGTAAATGGAGGATTGAAATGATGGAAAATGGGATTTTTGAGCAGTTTTCTTTGGTAAACATCAAGGTTCTTTAGGTTTAAAGGAAAACAATAGTGAAGATTAACTCCAAGGGTAATAATCATCATAAAAACTTCAAAATATGATAAGTTTTCAAAGGGAACTATCTCTTGAAGGTTAGAAGACAAAGTCTAGCCACCTTTTGGTATAACAAAATTTATAGGTGGCTAACACTTGGATAATTGCATGATCATATTTGACATTGAACAATCATACCATCCTCCACTTCCTTCATCCATTTCTTTTCAAATACCAGTCTCAATAAGAAACGAAAATTTACAACAGTGTATCATTGACGAAGGCACCTCCACCTGCGTGATGGCTGCTAGTGTTTGGAAACAACTTAAATCACCAAACTTGTCCCCATCCACCATAAATCTTCGTGCATGGGACGGTCATCCATCTCAGCCCTTTGGCTTACTTCGCAACTGTCCTATAACTGTTTCTAGCAATACGGTCTCCATTGATATTGAAGTCATCAACACCCCACTGGATTGCAACATCCTTCTAGGTCGTAGTTACACCTATTCCATGTCATCTGTTGCATATGCGGTTTTCTGTAAGATGTGATTTCCCCACAAATGAAAGATCATTATAGTCAATAAACTGACTTACTATGATCTTAAAGCGCAGACTTCTCCTCAAACCAACATTTCATCCATGACTGATGATACGATTGTCACGTCCCTCACCAATGTCCCACCAGGAGTCTTTAAAGATTATGATTTGCTTGGTGCCTACTATGGTCCACCACCTACCCCTTATGAGCCCATCGCGTCTAGTTCTTACATGTTGCAAGCGTCACCGACTGCTCACAAGTGGTCCGGTACTCTCGTCTTACAACCTATTTTCCCCAACTTAACGCAACATACAGGTATAATTCCTCAAGGACTACCTCCTTTTGCTGGTGTCTCTCCTAATCCATTTCAACCAGGAACAATTCCTCCATGCCTTAACCATAATTAGGGGAATTTTGAGTTCTAAAATGGCCTCCTAATTAAATTATAAAATAATAGTGGAAATAATAACATAATATTAGATTACTACATTAAATATTAGAGGGAAAAAAGAGAAAAAAATACTTTTTCAACTCGTATTTTCAAATGATCTCACTACGGGTTTACTAAAATTTCGAGTGGGAACACTCGTTGGATGCATAATTTGATTCCTTGTCAAAAGAGTACCCATGTTTCATATTTTCGATGGACCCTGCTACACAAAAAATGAGAAATACATTAAAAACATGATTGCAATCACGTTGTTTCATGTATTTCTCATCTTCACGTAGTAGGGTCCATTGAAATTATGCAACATGGGTACTCCTTGGATGAAGAATTAAATTTTGCATCCAACGAGTACTCTCGCTCGAAATTTGAGTCAAAACTTTGGGAGATAAGTTGAAAATACGAGTTGAAATAGTAGTTTTATTATTTTATTATTTTTTAATCTATTTACCCTTTTACTTAAAAAATAGTGAATCATCCCCCATGGTTGACATCATCATCTTGAATCCTATTTTTTCTTATAAAGTTGATTTTTGTTGTACATTTTCTTAGGAGGCCCATTTTCGACCTCAAAAGTTCTCTAATGCCAGGAGTAGTTCTGCTAGGCCATTATCCTTCAAGTCAGATACCTATCTTATTCCCCTCGCCAGGAATTTTCTCTGTCCCTGTCATGGCTACGTTGAGTTTACCCAACATTACTCTGGGGATCCCAGTCTAGTACATTGTAATATTCCTAATTTAGCTTTTAGCTAATTAGAATATTAAATTTTGTCTTCCTTAAGTGATAGATGAATAAGAGGGTAGAGGGACCCATAAATCCATTTAGTAAGAATAAAACCTCTTCTTAATGTGAATGTGGATCAATGCATCTAGATAGGGTCAAGATGAATACACCAATTTTTGATGTGAATGTGGGTCAATGCATGTGGATGGGGTCAATTTGACCAAATCAACATCGCAGTTATGGAGGTAGTGGAGACAATGGAGGACAATGCAATCATAATGCAGGTTAGTGGCCATGAGAGTCGCATCATTATTGTGTGGGTCCAAGGGGGTGAGGGCTCACAATCATATAATTAAGGGGATGTCGGCCATGGAGGTAATTCTGATTATTATTTATGTATGGTCTTTTATGACTTTCTGCACGCTTCAGCTATTTAGCAGAGTCTGTTGTACTGTTTAGCACAAGGGTGTTCCTGCGCGGAAATCCCACCCTCATCCTCGAGGGACTTCGAGTGCCCACTCAGGAGAGGTTCATTTGAGCTTCATTCCACCATCCACCATCAGGCCAATCTTTAGCCACCTGGAGCAGCACAGTCTCCTTCAGCAATTGCGCAATTCGGGAGGGTGGTTGCAGTGGAGGGTTAAGAACCCAAGTTCTTGAGCTTGTGTAATATTCCCAAGTGGGAAAAGCTTTAAACATCACATCAAGTATGAGACCAATATGGATACCTTCCATTCATCATAACAACAGCATATATGTATAAAATAATGGGCTACAAAACATGTTACAAGATAGAACAAGCTTCAATTAGACAAAACCCTCAATAAGAGGTGTTGGTACTATATCAAAAATGTTGGAATACTGCTACAACACAGTTATAGAATCACTACTACAGAAAATAAGTACATAAAATATAATGGGCTGAATATGCCTCAAAAGATACAAAAAAATGTAGATCTAGGCTCTATACAACCTCGAATGAAGAACCCAACAAGGACTTTCAGAAATACACCACTATACAAGATGGGAATCAAAGCCCTACGGTTGAAGATTCACTGCAACATACAAGCTATAAAGGTGTGGCTGATCTGATATGACAAGGAATATAACCTCCTCCAATAGACTCTCTAGATGAAAGGCTGATCCCTTCTCTAGAAAGCCTCCTCCCCAAATGGCGTACTGAAACCACCCTGCAACTCCTCCCTGAAAATAACGCAGTCCAAGACAGGAACTGCGATGTAGGGGAAAATAAGTAAGTGGCCTGATGCTAAATGTTGCAAATAAGCTCAAGGGCCTTCCTCACCAGCCTCCCAATGGAAGGAAACCTTCCTCCACTGAAAAACAGATAAGAAATCACCTGGATCTAGTCTCCACTACTGCAACCTGCAACTTAGCACATCTCTCAACAAAAACTGCATTGTACCACAGGACTAAAGCTTTGGCCTGATGCCTAATTGTGGAATGGTAGTGCAATTCTCTTCCTATGAGGCCTCTCAAGGATAGAGGTGGGATTCCCGATCAAGAACACCCTATGCTAAACAACACTGCAATATTAGCTAAACATTTGAAGAGAGCTATATATGTCTAAACCAGACCATATATCAAAACATAAACATACATTCATCCATAATGAAATATGGTTGCCATCCTCTTATTTATATAAGTGATGAGCTTTCTAACCATAAGCCCCATTCATTTATGACACTACTTCCATGCAAAGAGTATCCATCTAAAACTGCGATGCCCCTCCATAATGTCCACTCCTCCATGACAATGTTGTTGATTTGGTCAAAATTGTACCAGTCTAGGTGTCTCTATGACTAGCTCATGACTAGTTGCCTTGATATTTCTGAATATATGGTTTATTTAGACATATAGCTTTCTTCAGTTGTTTAGCTAAGATTTAAGTGTTGTTTAACACAGGTTGTTCTTGATCGGGAATCCCATCTCTATACTTGAGAGGCCTCATAGGAAGAGCATTACACTACCATTCCACAATCAGGCATCAGGCCAAAGCTTCAATCTTGTGGTACAACACAGTTTCTGTTGAGAGATGTGCTGAGTTGCAGGTTGCAACAATGGAGGCGAGATCGGTGACCACCGTGTTTTCAATGAACTATCCTTTCACTGGGAGGCTGAGAAGGTCTGGTGTTGGCTGGATAAATCGCTCTTGCGAACAAGATCGATCTCCCTAGTGTTAGAAGACAATCTAGCAACAAACAAACAACTAAGTTTGTCTTTCTCTAAATATATTCCTTTTAGAAATAAATGCTATGAAGGTGTCGATCCTACCTTAAATCCAAATGCTTATTTGCGGTCGTAGTGCTTCTATCACATCAATAATCCTTCCGTCGCAACAAGAGTTCTTTCATCGCAACAATAATTCTTCCGTCGCAACAAGAGTTCTTTACCATTAAGCAAGAAAGTGTATGGGTACGTAGAACTCCAATCACAAACAATAAAATATTAAATAGCACCTGTATAACAAATAATTATAAAACATACCTATCATAGTGATCAAGTAATCTATGAAATAAACGATCAAACGACAGCTTATTGAAATAAACAATCGAACGACAATTTATTGAGAAAAACAAAACTTGATTGTATTAATCTTAAAATATACAGAAGAACCTTACAACCTTAGCCTTGATGTTTGAAAGGCCTTCCCGGGGTCCGAAACAGGAGTCTCCTCTACTTTGATAAGTCTTGCACTCTTCCTCCAGGAGCATAAAGAGGTATGTGATCTTTCCTCCCAAAAGCTCAGCAGAAAGAATACTAAATCTCAACAGCACTTCAACTCAATCTCCAAAATCTCAATCTCCAAAAACTTCTTAACCCAAAAAACTTAACTATTTGAGGCTACCCAATGCCTCCTTCTATAGAATAGATAAGGAGATTAGGATTCCACCTTTGTAGGGATATAATCCTCCTTCAAAGGGATAGACTTTTCACATCAAGGGATTAGTTCCTTAAGGTGAGGGATACATGCACCTTAGCAAAGTGTACCCATCCCCAAAAATTTTCATCTAGAACCTTCTAGAATTGACCTCAAACCACTTTTTTTACTTTACTTTCTCGCCTTTTTGACTTTGAGGAGGGTACGCAGGAATTGCAAAGGAAAATTCCGTCTAAAAAGCAGGTAAGCAGTGTATTACCTACGTACCCAAAGTTTCAGATATTTTTAGGGTTTTTCTTCCTATTTCAGGGCTTGAAATGAGGAGTAAAGGTTGTAAGACTTGCAGAGGAGGTATGTATGAGTGTTAATGAGCTCATACACTTAGCAGAATGTCAAGGTGACAATTTTTAGTGTAACAGATTGCTCCCTAAAGTGCGAAGTCTGAAATAGATGAAGATGAAGTTTGTCATATATGAAGAGTGAAGTACTTTATCATTTCAAGGATCATCCTGTGGACACCCCAGTCAGAAACTGTAAAAACATTCAATGCAAAATATATATATGTAAACATATGATTACTGAGGTAGGCATTCCCATACTCAGATCAAAACTAACTAAACTTGTTCTGATACAGAAATGATTTTAATATTACATCAATATTGTAGACACAGCATGGACGCAGCCATCTGTAATGAATAGTCTACTGTATAATAATAAAACTCCTCACAGCCTGGGTGGTAGAAACTAGATCCAGGTTCTTGATTTCCTCTTCTTGAACCAATCCGATTCTATCCATGTGAATGAATGTGTCGAAGTCGAACATGGTAGAAACCACTTGATTACCAGTCAATGATGTAAACTATTAACAAGTGTGAGAGTAACCACCAGTAATGTCAATGGCTCTCAAAGTACTCAGTACAATCCATGAAATGTGAATGAATGAGCTGAAGTCGAACATGTCACGGAATCATTCGAACATGTCATGGAATCATTCGATCGAAGGTCAATGATGCAACCTGTCGTTGAAGGCGAGAAACCTGCCATTGAGATATGCAGATTTCAAGGTACTGATAATTTCTAGATCAACTTCCTAGATACTGAGTTTTCGTCGATAGAAAGTGATCCATCGTAGGCAAGCCCACAACACGAAATCATAGATCAAGTTTTGAAGAAATATGTTGACAAGGATTGACTCAGGGATGGTCAAAATGGAAGACAGATATTTCGCAAATGAATGGTTTGTTTGAACTGTCCTCTTGAACACATAACGACACTGAAGATGGGTTGGTGACAATTGACCCAAAGCTAATACCCAGAAACTGGCTGAAGACTTTCAATGTGGTTTGATTAACTGTTAGGCAAAGGATTTTCCCAACCCAGGTGAACAAAAGTGTCGTGTTCAAGAGCGGTTAATGGTTTTCCGAATAATCAAAATACAACAAACAGGTTCATTTTTCTCTCTTTTCCCCCACCATTTCTGGCAAGTACCTCTTTATTTTTGACAAGCTTGAGGAGGATAACATTTGCTTGTTTATAAGCTCATCCTTTGAATGAGTCCAACTTAGTTTAATATTCGAACCCTAAGAAGGAGTGGTCCGTTCCTGTTGAAAATTAAACAGGTCCTTTACTGTTAAATTTTAACGAGTCCAGTATAGGAGAAACTCGGTGTTTTTCAATTTTAGGGAGTTAGAAGAAAAAACTTAAGAAAACTCCATGGGTGTACTTTTTCGTAAGTTTAGTCTCTCGAGCCTGAAAAAGGATAAAATAATGCGGGAGAGAACTCTATTGACCGTAATTAGTCAACGTATACATTTTTCATAAATAGTTTGTTTCAGTCTGTAAAAGGGGTAAACTTATACTGAAGGGACGATCATTCATTTACTTTAACGAGTTTGAATAATCAAGTGCTCGGCAATCTTTTCATGTTTAGAGAGTCTGAAAAGGGCTTAAAAGAGGACTCCAGGGTTTTGCTTTTTCGTAATTTTCAAGAGTCCAAAAAATTAATAAAATTATACTCAGTAGTTTCGCTTTTTCTGTAAATTTTAACGAGTTTCAAAAAGGGATAAAAATGTACTCATGGTTTTCACTTTTTCGTAAGTTTTAACGAGTTCGAAAAAGGGATAAAAATGTACTCCTGTAGCTGACTTTCAATTTAATTTATGAGCAGGAAAAGACGGAAAGAACTCGGCATTTTCATGTTTTTTACGAGAATGAAAGATAGCAAAATAATCTCGGGATTTTCATGAGTTTAACGAGTCTTGAAAATAACCTAAATTGACTCAAGATAGGTTTCATTTTTACACAAGCTTGAAACAGAGAGAAAACTGTGCTTGATGCCCCCTAAGCGTAACTGCTAGAGTGCATGCCCCCCCAGCTTCATTTCATTCAACTAAGTACACTGTTGGTAATTAATAGCTGGATGGAATGAAGGTTCATTTACGAGATCATATGAAATACCTGACCTAAAACTATAAGAAAATTATGCAAAAACTGAAATAACTAACCTAAATATACGACTTAAAATTTACGAGATCTAATCAAAGACTCGACTCAATTAGGGGAGGATTTGTTTCATTTTTTAACTAGCTTGGCACAGGAAAAGAACTATGCTCATGGCAATGTGTTTCATTTTTTAACGAGGTTGACACAGTAAAAGGAACTATCCTCGTCTAAATGTTTCATTTTTTAACGAGGTTGACACAGTAAAAGAAACTATCCTCGCATCTACTTTCTACAATCTACCTATATAGCCTACTTATTCATTTTTAATGAGGTTGACACAAGAAAAGAACTGTCCTCATACCTGATTCATTTTTTAAAGAGGTTGGCTCAGTAATAGGAACTATCCTCTAACCAATTGATTCATTTGTTAACGAGGTTGACACAGGAAAAGAACCGTCCTCAGAAACTACTTATTTTAATCTACCTACATAATCTACTGATTCATTTTTTTAATGAGGTTGACACATGAAAAGAACTGTCCTCATACCTGATTCATTTTTTAATGAGGTTGACTTAGTAATAGGAACTATCCTCTGACCCAATGATTCATTTTTTAATGAGGTTGACAAGGAAAAGAACTATCCTCATACCTGATTCATTTTTTAACGAGGTTGACTCAGTAACAGGAACCATCCTCATACCTGATTCATTTTTTAACGAGGTTGACTCAGTAACAGGAACCATCCTCAGAAACTACTTATTTTTAATCTACCTACATAACCTACTCTCAACAATCTATCTACTGATTCATTTTTTAATGAGGTTGACACAGGAAAAGAACTGTCCTCATCGCCGACTGATTCATTTTTTAACGAGGTTGACACAGTAAAAGGAACTCTCCTCACACTCACTGATTCATTTTTTAACGAGGTTGACATAGTAAAAGGAACTGTCCTCATAGACATGTTTCATTTTTTTAAAGAGGTTGACACAGTAACAGGAACTTTCCTCACTCACTGATTCATTTTTTAACAAGGTTGACACAGTAAAAGGAACTTTCCTCTTACCTGATTCATTTTTTTAGGAGGTTGACTCAGTAAAAGGAACTATCCTCGGGCCACTGATTCATTTTTTAATGAGGTTGACACAGTAAAAGGAACTCTCCTCAGACGTACTGATTCATTTTTTAATGAGGTTGACATAGTAAAAGGAACTTTCCTCAGAAACTACTGATTCATTTTTTAACGAGGTTGACACAGTAAAAGGAACTCTCCTCGGACTCGTTGATTCATTTTTTAACGAGGTTGACACAGTAAAAGGAACTATCCTCAGACCAACTGATTCATTTTTTAATGAGGTTGACACAGTAAAAGGAACTCTCCTCAGACGCACTGATTCATTTTTTAATGAGGTTGACACAGTAAAAGGAACTTTCCTCAGAAACTACTGATTCATTTTTTAACGAGGTTGACACAGTAAAAGGAAATCTCCTTGGACTCGCTGATTCATTTTTTAACGAGGTTGACACAGTAAAAGGAACTATCCTCGGACCAACTGATTCATTTTTTAATGAGGTTGACACAGTAAAAGGAACTATCCTCAGCAGCCACTGATTCATTTTTTAACGAGGTTGACACAGTAAAAGGAACTTTCCTCAGACTCACTGATCATGGCTTCCAATAGGAAGAAACACATGTCAATGGACACACCTTGATCATGGCTTCCAAGAGGTCTTCATCAGAAGGAAGAATAGTTCTCTGGAAGGAACACATGTCAAGGGACTCAAAAGGGATAAGAACATCACGTTCAAATAATCCCATAGATTTTTCCATGTCAATTACCGGATCTAAGTCAAAGGAAGACGAGCAAACAATGAGAGGCTCGCTTACATCGGTAACTGAAAACATGGGACTAGTTGCCACATAATTAACCCGTGGCGGGGTAGATACCACTTTAGAATCAGGAACATTTAGGGGAGTCAAATTATTGGTAGTTTAATCAAGACCAATGAATGAAAGTTGGTCTACAGTCACAATGTTGCCATTGTGAGGGAAAGACATCACGCGAAAGAGTGTCGATACAACAGCTTTCATTGCATAGACATAGTCTTGCCCAAGGAGTAAATTGAAATCCAAGGGGCCTCGAACTACCATAAGATCAATACAAACAGTTTTACCTTCCAAAGTAATAAAAAACTTAGGAAGGATACCTAAAGGTTCACTAAGGGTTCTGTTAAAAGCTTTCAGATTCTGCGTAATAGGCACAAGCTGAGGGGAACCCAAAGCTTTCCAAGCAGTTGAGGATAAAATACTAACAAAAGCACCCTCATCTACTTGTGTGCGGTGTATGTCCCTACCACCCAACTTCACAATTATTTGGAAAGGGATAGAGGAAGGAAGACGAGGTTCTATCAGTCTATTCCAATCAAAGGATAAGACCTTAGTACTTAGAGGGGTTTCTGTAGAAACAGGTGAAATGCCCCCCGGCATAGAAGAATCTGATGTAACAAGAAGAACCTGAGTGGTATGAAGTTCACTCTCTACAGGGAGAATGGGATCGACCGAATGTGAAATCGAATCGACCACTTGATCAACTAACGGATCATCAACCTGAGTGATATGAGTTTCACTCTCCAATGGAAGAGTGGGATCGACTGTACTTGAAATTAGATCAATCACTCCGTCAGTTAATGGTAGGTTGGGAGAAATTTTACGGTAACCAGTTAGAAATTCTTGTTGTGGAACAGTAAGGTTTTCCAACAATTTTGAGGCTTCATCCATGTGAGGGAAAATGTGAGTTTGATGACTCCCTTTGCATAACTTACAAGGAAACCTAACTTTACCCTTTTTCCCAAGAACCTGACTATCACTGGTTGATGGATCAACGGAAAGTTGATGAGATTTTTCTGACCATACTTCCAAGACCTTTGGAATACCAGGACAATTGATAAGGAAGTGGTCACCCTTACAAAGCTTGCAAGGGTATTTGGGTTTACGATGCATGTTGGAGGTTTCCTCAACATTACTAACACTTACAACCATGGTTGGTTGGTTGACTTCTTTCTTATCTTGCTTCTTCTTCTTCTTCTTCTTCCCTTTCTTCTTCTTCTTAGCCACCTGGTTACTAGCATCAAGGCTTTTACCAAGCGAAGAGGAAGAAATGGAGGAAGAAATATTAGGCGAAGAAGGTAAAGGGTCAACAGAAGGTTGGTGATGTTGAGATGATGAACTCTGTTGAAGTGAAGCATCTGGTTGAGGTGGAACAATTGGAGTATTCGGGGCCAACGAAGTTGAAAATAACCATATCAGTAAACCTATTGTAAATCCAGGTAATGACAAAGTAGCCATATAAGGAGGACCAACATTTCCAAAGCAAGGAAAAGTACTAGGAATCTCATTAAGAGGGGTTCCTTGGTTGGTAAATTCCGGAACAGTTGCCATTATATTCAACTTCAGTGAATTTTATTAACAATTTAAAACTAAAATTAACAATTCACAATTCAAACTTAACAATGAAAATTCACAATTCACACCTATGGTCTCAAAAAGTAAAAACAAAAAAATTAACATGCGCTATCAAATCTAGGAGTCAAACCACACACAAACAGTAACTTCCCATACTAAAAACACTAGTTGGTGATGAAATCTAACATCTTAGAATTTAATACAGAAAGGGCGGTTGGAACAGTTACCCCGAAAACCTGCTTAATGAAACAGACTGGCACAAGTTTCTTCACAAAACCATCTTGAGTGAAGAGAACCCCCCAGAAAGTCCAAGTGAGTCTAGTCGACGTCTGCTCCAGGTACAGTGAAATCTTTCCTTCACCGTCACCTTAGGAAATAATCTTAAGCTTATGGAAACTAAGGTTACCAACAATAACAAATACAACTGGGGGAACAGTCTACGATCCGATCCCACGCGCAAGGGCAGAGTAACAAAGCTCAATCCCCTTGAAGGGTCCTCAACATGGTTAA
Source organism: Pinus albicaulis (assembly GCA_034641835.2). NCBI lineage: Eukaryota > Viridiplantae > Streptophyta > Pinopsida > Pinales > Pinaceae > Pinus > Pinus albicaulis. The sequence continues at coordinate 396,037,718 of CM076579.1, read as the reverse complement.
TCCGAGGTTTACCGACAAGTGACCCTAGGCTCCTCGACAATGGTTAATCCAAGGTTTACCGTTTGTAATGCACGCAAAATATTCTATCTTCCCCAATGAAACAGAATTGATTGTCTCAAAGGTTCGAACATGATCTCGTGATTGACTTCTTTAAGAGAAGCATCCCAGATTGTACCAATTACAATTGGATTTATTTCCTACCCCAAGATTTATCTACTTGTTTGTTTTAGTTTCTTTGGAAAGTTAACTAAAACCTATTCCAAAGCACTAATCCTGAGCTAGATTGGTGGAAAGAGCCCTAAAAATGTAAAAATTACTAGATGAATTTTAATTAAGCGTTGTGTTATTTAGGTTGTTATTACTCAAAAGGGTAAATGGATACGAAACCAATGGTGTTATGACCCGAACCAAAACTGAATGCAATCGAATATGATAATGTAATATTTTCAATTCGATGAATCCTAACTAAAGTAAGGAGAGAGTTTCCATCGACTTCCAACAATGCAAAAATTTATCACTAAGAGAAAATACAACAAATTCTCTAATGCACTAATTTCATCAAGAAAAACTAATGCAAATCAATCCCAAAACAATTTTTTATTTTTGTGTTTTTAAAACAAGCATAAAAACATCTAAATTCAAATCAAAGAAAATTGATCTAAATCTACAATTGATTTTTCAGAATGTAAACTATGCAGTTGTAATCTATGCACAATTCACATGAAAAGTATGCAAATGTAATCTATGCACATTTTTCATTTATATTCTGAAAATGAGAATTCTAATTATGCAAATGTGATCTATGCAAGAGAATTCTCAAACACAAGATGATTCTAATGTAATCTAAGAACCAATCAAGTGCAAGTCAAGAAAATCGGGTGAGAGTTCCAAAGATCAAAAAAAAACACTCAAAGGTGATTAACACTCATACATAAAAGCAAAAAGATGTAAAATTGTGAAAAGACTGAGACAAACCTCCAAGTAATGACCAAAGGAAATCAAATTAAGAATTTCTCAAAAAAGAGACTCAAAACACCCAATTAACTTAATGGAGATTGACGAGATGAAGAATTGCTGAAAGAAATTCAGAAACAAGAGATTTTTGACAGAAAAATACAGATCTGGGTAGATGCTAAGAATCCTAAATTAAATCTAAACTAAACTGGAAAAAAGAAATATAGAGTTTTCCCGAAATTTTAATAGGGTTCGCAAGCTCCCAGAAGTAACAGGTGCGGTCCCGCACTGTTTACTTAAGGAAAGTGTGAAACTACCCGAACTGTGCAAAAGAGCAAAGTGCGGTCCCTAGAAAAGTTCAAGAAAAACTTAAAATATGTCAAAATTTTCAAGAACAGAGAAAACCTAAGCTACCCAGGCAGATATCCATCAATCAAAAACCAGGAAAAACTTTTCCTCAAATCAAAATAAAAGGGAACCAAAAACAACAAGTTCTTTCCCCAGTGGAGTCGCCAATTTGTTGGCCGGATAAATCATTCTTGCAGACAAGACCGATCTCCCTAGTGTCAGAAGACAATCTAGCAACAAACTAACAACTAAGTTTGTCTTTCTCTAAGTATATTCGTTTTACAAATAAATGCTATGAAGGTGTCGATCCTACCTTAGATCCAAATGCTTATTTGCGGTCGTAGTACTTCCATCGCATCAAAATCCTTTCGTCGCAACAAGAGCTCTTTTGTCGCAACAATAATTCTTCCATCGCAACAAGAGTTCTTTCGTCGCAAGAAAGTGTCATCTTTCGTCGACCTACAATCACAAACAAGCAAATATTAAATAGCACCTATATAACAAATAATCATAAAACATACCTATCATAGTGATCAAGGAATCTATGAAATAAACGATCAAACGACAGCCTATTGAAATAAACAATCGAATGACAATTTATTGAGAAAAACAAAACTTGATTGTATTAATCTTAAAATATACAGAAGAACCTTACAACCTTAGCCTTGATGTTCGAAAGGCCTTCCCGGGGTCTGAAACAGGAGTCTCCTCTACTTTGATAAGTCTTGCACTCTTCCTCCAGGAGCATAAAAAGGTATGTGATCTTTCCTCCCAAAAGCTCAGCAGAAAGAAGACTAAATCTCAACAGCACTTCAACTCAATCTCCAAAATCTCAATCTCCAAAAACTTCTTAACCCAAAAAACTTAACCATTTGAGGCTACCCAATGCCTCCTTTTATAGAACAGATAAGGAGGTTAGGATTCCACCTTTGTAGGGATAGAATCCTCCTTCAAAGGGATAGACTCCTCACATCAAGGGATTAGTTCCTTAAGGTGAGGGATACATGCACCTTATCAAAGCGTACTCATCCCCAAAAATTCTCATCTAGAACCTTCTAGAATTGACCTCAAACCACTTTTTTGACTTTACTTTCTCGCCTTTTTTACTTTGAGGAGGGTACGCAGGAATTGCAAAGGAAAATTGCATTCTAAAACGCAGGTAAGCAGTGTATTACGTACGTACCCAAGCTAGAAACGCAGCAGGCCTCATGCTACCTGCGTACCCAAAGTTTCAGATATTTTTAGGGTTTTTCTTCCTGTTTCAGGGTTTGAAATGAGGAGTAAAGGTTGTAATACTTGCAGAGGAGGTATGTATGAGTGTTAATGAGCTCATACAGTTAGCAGAATGTCAAGGTGACAATTTTTAGTGTAACACCTGGAGCTTGATTTAATTATTTGGCATCAAGCCCGGCTATTCCCACCTCCTACAGCGCATTTTCCCTCAAGTACTACGTTATTCTATTGAGTATTTTCAGGCGAGGGTTCAATGATAAATTTGGAGGGTTAGGTCTTGAGTGATGGGATCAACCTTTCACTTGGAGGATCTGTTGGAGGAGTTATATTCATTTTTACATCAGTTCAGCCACCTCCTTCTAGTATTCAATTTGCAGCTGCTATTCAGCCCTAGGGTTGTATTTCGACATTTTGTACTTTGGGGTATTTCCAGAAACCCTTTCTGGGTTGTCTTGCAAATGTGCTTGGGAGCTTAGATCTTTATTCCCAACACTATTTGAGCCATATATCAGGAGATATACATTATTACAATTTTCAGCACTAGTTACCCTCATTAAAAATTCGATGTATTTGTTCTCCTGCATTGTATAGTAGCTATTCTTCATGTTATGGCATATGTATTCATGGGAGGCTTGTTTGCCTTGATTACCTGAGTTGTGCCTATATTTCTTGTACTTATTTTTTGATGATTTACAGAGTAAAATGGCTCCATGTTGGTCACACATGTTGGTGTAATGTTATTCACTGCTATTTCCAGTATTTTGTTCTAAATTCCTGTATTTTCCAATTTGGAATATTACAGTGGTATCATAGCATAATCTTGGCTCACCCTGTGAGTTTCAGCCAATATGCTATAAGAAGAAGAAGAAATCTAAAATGATGGAAGGAATGAGCTTTGTCTCATCACTTTTAATATCTATGAAGAAGCTCTCTAAGGAGGTCAAGAAGATGAAAGAGGAGAGATGCAATGAGACCTCTACAGGGTTTAAAGATGAGGAAGGTCCATGTACTTCCTATCAGTAGAAGAAAGAACCGGTATTTCATAGAGCTCCGAAGAAATACACTATTCCCTTTTCTTTTGAAGAAGAAGATAAAAGGCATGGAGATGGAGGAAACTTAGATCATGAGATTCTAAGTGAGTATCTTGCAGAATACAAAACTAAACAAGAGCTTTCAAGGATAATCTAACTCTCCCATAGTTCATTCAGTTCAAAGAAGAACGAAGACCTTGCAGCAATAGATTTATCTTTCTACATTTGATGGGTCATCCAAATGCACAACAAGAGCTTGTGGAATGAAGTTGGATTCATTATTCCTGCTACATCAAGTAGTATAAAGAGAAGCTATTGAGATTGAAGCACTGCACCTTGAGAGTGAAGAAAACATTTGGTGGTTCAGCCATTTGAGTGATGCAAGAGTGATTGCATATTCAAATTTTACTCAAAGGTTGATCAAGAAGTTTGACAAGAAGAAATCAGAGGAGAAGAGACTTCCACCATGACTTGCTGCAGGAGCACTTGCATCAGGAGAAAGAACACTTGCACCCTTGCACAGTGGTCTTTATCTCTTGAAATTTAGAATCCCATGCACTATTCGAGAGATGCATGAGGAGGAGGAGACTTATACTAGTGCTGATGCAACCATAGAGGAGCATCCATCATCATCAGTAGTTGGGGAAGTCATCACACCAGTGGGAAGAACCCTTGTAGCAGTACAAGATCTTCCCAAGCAAAACCAAGGTATGCAAATGTTTCCACTTTCTATTATTTCAACACATCTTATGGAAGGTTGTGGGAATATGCCATTGCATTACCTAGGGTAAAGATACACTGCTGATTTGGAGCAGTATACTATCACTGCGCAGAGGACCCTTGATAGAATCAAGGAGGAGATGTACATTCATCCTAGTATGTCATTTTTGAGCTGCACACAACACTTGGGTTTGGAGTGTATATTTTTGGAGGATAGGATGATAATTGTCTTAAACAATTCAATGCAGAACTATATGTTCAACATTGAACATGATCATGAGATAGCACATGCACCAGTGATGAGTTGGGGGCCCAAATAATATTGGGACACTCTGATGACCAATATACTTGTATAGCAGTAGATAGGCAGATGGTTGATGGAGTACATCTTATGGTGGATAACATCTTCCATTATTATGATGAATGCTTCTTGATGAGCACTTCACAGCTCAATGAGAAGTTTTTTCCTACATCTTATTTGGATCCTTATGGGGTTAATTTGGTCAATGATGAGTGGTCATCATTTGGAGATCTCGAGGAGGTTGTACTTCAACATCCCATGAATTTCAAAGGTAGTAATCTGATTTGGGACGATGGTATTCTCCATTGGAGGGATACCAATTTTGAGCATGGAAGGAGACACCCACATGTGGATGGATGGGTGAGGATGGTGGGAAAGAGGTTGGTGATCCACTTGCAAAAATATGACACAGGGTAGCAGGAGGCATGACTACGTTGGCTACTCTTAAAAGAGTTTGTCCATCATATGAGAAATCCTATTTTCGAGGGTATGTTATGGTCTGAGACATTGCATGGCACCCATATGTTATGGCAGTAGAGTATTTGGTTGTATGGGGCATTCTACAAGTAAATAATCATGATGTTACTGCATGACTTGTATGATGAGGAGATGAGGAGGCAAAGAGAGTTGTTGTTGCTTTGGATACTCTTGGGAGAGTATGGGCTGATTTTCTCCCATACTTTGCATGATGTTGCAGGAGTAGATGGTGGCACAATCATGGTAAAAAGGGGCTACTCCTTAGCTTTGAAGAATCAGGAGGTACTTCCACTTTGGAAGGAATATCCCATATATAGTAGCATTATGGTAGATGACTTTGGCATTTGGCATATCAAAGAATGGAGCTATGAGATGACAAGAGCCTTATTACAAAGGCCAACAGTGTTATCACTTGGGAGCTCAGTTTTGTTGATGGAGTGTTCCCGGGATCACTTCACATATAATGCACTTGATGGGATAGTAAGATATGAGAGTGTTGGAGTAGTGGATGGAGACATATATTACCATGACATTATCTTCTTCACTTGGATCTCCAAGCATAAGAAGAAGGCCTTGCATGCAGCACATGGTTCATTCCTTTCCATTCACCAAAGTTTCATGGAGATGTATCAGACCACTATGGAGAGATCATCTATGGATTTCATTATCATCCTACTCTTAGTACATGGCAAGAGTTGTGTTTTTTCACTTATTGATCATCTAACAAATTATTTCCATGCTCTTGCCATTTATATACAGTGAATTTCTCCACAAGAAGGCAAGATTTTATTTGGGCTTCATGGTCTTTCTAAGGCCAACATCTATGAGGAATATAGCCATCTCTTGTATGGCTTTGGGCAAGTGTTGTACTATTCTTTGTATGCTTAGTTGATACACAATGCCATTTACTATTTACTAGTAGATGAGATGACATGCACAACTAGAAAATTGTTAGGAGGCAACTTGCCATATTGTGTTTTGGATCAGCAATTAGCAAAACTACTCTGTAACCACTTGGGAAACTGTTGGTACCATTCAACATTTTACAAAACCTTCAGTACCTTTCTCATTTGGATTCCATATTATGATAATTTCCTATTCACTTTATATGGGATGGTTTTGGCAATAACCAAAGAGTGGGTATTTGAGGATCCAATTGCCTTTTTACTTCATGAGGGCAACATTATTGTAGCCCAAATTCAACAGAAGCTCTACACTTATCATAAGTGGAGTGAGATACAACATGGGATGGAAAATTTGATCCATCATGTTCAGCTATGCATCCCACCTATATTGTAGGAGCCTAAGGTGGAAGATTTTTTCCATGAGTTGCCATGTTGGAGGGTGACTCATTTTGTATGGATGATAGCTTAGGGTTGGGAGCTTCACATGGGAATGATGGTTCCAAAAATGTTTCAGATTCCATGCCTCAAGAAGGCCTCTATACAATATATTGTTTCCTCCATGGATATTCCACTTCTTCATGATGATAGCTATTTGGGATTGTCACCAAAAGCTAACTTAAACACTTGGGAGGAGCAACTTGGAGACTTGATGAGACAACATCTTGTTCCTTGGAGGAGATTATCATATGAGGATGCTACAGGAGGAGGAGAGGAGGCTCTTTAGTTCTATCCTTGTAGTTTCTTGAGGTCAAGAAACATTTGGGAGGGGAGGACTGTAATATTCCTAACTTAGCATGCAACTAATTGGAATATTAATTTTTTCTTTTGTCATTTAGATAGATGAATAAGTGGGTAGGGAGACCCATAAATCTCTTTAGTAGGAATAAAATCCCTCTTAATGTGAAAATGGATCATCTTAATAGCTGGATAAAGCACCCTCATGTGTGAACAGGGGCTAATGCATGTGCACAAGGTCAAGTTTGACCAAATCAACAACGGTGGTATGGAGGGAGTGAATCATCAATGAGAGACAATGCAATGTTAATGGGAGAAAGTCTCTATGATAGTAGTGACTTTAATGAGTGGGAACCAAGGTGAGAAGGCTCACATTGTTTATAAGGAGGGCAAGGCACCCATAGATGGTTATGTTGGTGATTATTGATTTTGTGGTATGTATGACTTCTTGCACTCTTCAGTTGTTTAGCTGATATTGTTGTGTTGTTTAGCACATGGTGTTCCTAAGTGGGAATCCCACATTTTTCCTTGAGGAGCCTCTAGCAAGAGTATTTCACTGCATTCCCACATTCCGGCATCATGCCAAAGCTTCAATATTGTGGTATAATGCATTTTCTATTGAGAGATGTGTTGAGTTGCAGGTTGCATCAGTGGACACTAGATCCAGGTGATTTCTAATATGTTTTTCAATGGGTAGGTAGCCTTTCCATTGGGAAATATCAGACCAAATACACCATTTATGGAGGTCTAATATAGCTTGGTCCATATGTCTTAGTTTAGTGATCTGATAGCTCAAGAAACTGTAAAGGTGAGTGTTGCAACTCTTTCCTCCACCATTGGTGACACCTCCATGTGATAAGATTCCCTCATAAGCCAAGTGTCTCCCAATCCATCCCTCCATGACATGCTCCCCCCACGTTCTCATGAGATTCAAATGACTCATCCCACAAGGTAGCAATAGATCCAATGAAACAAGCATGTTTTTCCCAATGTCCTCCCTAAAACATGTAGCATAATGAACATGGAGAATCTCTCTCCCTAAGGGCACATCCAATCCTCTCATCCTCCCTCCAATCATTCCCATAAAAATAATAAGAACATCATTAATGTATGGGATCAAAACCAAGTACATATAAACATAAATATGCAAAAATGGAGGTGGGTCATAGTCCCACATGTGGAACCAGCACAGTATATCTCCTGAATGCATCGGATAATGATATGGTAAGTGTTTTCCACACCACTTACTTTCTTCCATAGTTTTCTCAAAAGTTCTGAAAAGGTGAGAAATATTTGGTGCCTTTGGAGTGCACCCTGAAGGGTCGATCATCTCCCTATATCCTCCTAGGGAGTGGCCATGTTCAGCAATTTTTATGGCCCAAATTTGGCCATGAAGTTTATAAGGTAGAATGATCCTTCTTGGAGCAATCGCCTACATATACATGGTAAATGAATGTAAATAATCATCAAGTAAATCATTATGCATATAAACATGCTCCTTACCATAATTTCTACTCATACAAATGGGGTGGGCCATATATAGATCCCCTCTCATTCCTAAAGAGGAAAGAGGTGGTTGTGATAACTCCTTCATAGAGTTATGTATCTCTTCCATCTCCACATGGTCCATGCATCTCCTCAAATATTGATATATCTCCTCTTCAAAGCCTTCCCAAGTGTATCCCTCCATGATGGTGTTGTAGGCTCCCATGGAATAAGAATGGTTGAAGAGAAAATCTTCATGTGATCTTTGTAGTAACTTCTCCTTGACCTTGGAAGCTCTAGATAAGAAGATCCTACCATGATAATAGATGAATTCCTCTTGGACTGAATATCCCTCCACTTGAAGCTGGTAATCAAGTATCATGCATGTAAAAATATCCTTGGAATAATCCACCAACATCTGGGATTTCCAATAGGGATCTATCCTCCATAGTGACAACGTTGATGATCTATCACAAAGAACATCTTTCATATGGATTTCCTCCTCTTTGACATCTCCCATGCCAAAGGTACATATTGGAAGGCTGTTATCCTTCCTCTGATGCTCCTTCCTCAGCGCAGAATCTGAAATGAGAGTGGGTAATGATTATGTTGGGATAATGTCTCCCTCCTCCTTGAGTCTACCCAAGACTTTATGTGTTGTATCATGACCTCCCAATGCCCCCACTCCTCCTAGATCTATGGGTGGTGCATCATTATGTGAGACATTCCTCACCAAATTCTGATCAGGTGGCCTCCTAGGTGGTTTTCCATAAAACAATAATGTCCTATGGGCCAAAGTCATGTGCATAATAGATGGGACTGTTAGGTCCTTTCTTCCACTGCGCAAATCCATCTCTTTTTTTTTTGGAAGTGTTATGTGATGGATATGTGTGCATGCCCTTAATCATCTGATTTTTTCCACTCTTTCTATCCACCTATTCCTTCTGAAAAGTCTCCCAATCTATGGTGACCTTCCCCAAAGAAATCAACCACTGCACACCCAATATCACATTGGTGTCAGGTATTCCAACCACAAAGAAGTGATCAGTCAATGTATATGTCCCCATGGTGACAGATAAATATGGAACATAATGCATGCACTACATAGTTCTAGCCCTTGGGACCAAAACAGAAAATCCCTCAAAATCATCAGTGGGTATTGCCCTCCTCTGCACTAGTTGGGCATCAATAAAGTTGTGGGTATCCCCACTGTCAATCAAGACTGAAACTCTCTTATCTAAGATGGAACCTCGAACCCTCAAGGTCAAGTACTTGGGTACACCTCTCAATGATGCAAGAGCCCCTCCAATTGGAGAAAATGCCTCATCCCCACTTCCAGGTGGTGGTGGATCATCTCCTGTTGTGCCAGCATTGTGACCTTTTTCTGGTTCCTCTTATTTTTCCTCCTCATCATCTGAGAATACCTCTATATAGTGTGCCTTTCCTACTGCACATCTATGTCCAGGTGCCCATGATTCTTGGCATGTGAATCAAAGCTTCCTTCTCCTCAAATCTCTTCGACATCATCACTAAGAGGTACTTTGTTTTGGCTCTATTTTGAGAAAGGAGCCTTGTGATATTTTCCCTTTGATGGAAAAGTGGGCTTTGGCTGAAATGTTTCCTTTGCTTTTGGAAAGGCATCTTGTACATCTCTAGCCCTTTCAATGGCATCTTGAAGGGTAGTGGGCTTGGTAGACTTAACCAACCCATGAAGAGGTTCTGTTAACCCATCAAAGAACATTTAGACCCTTCTTGCTATAGATAAATCAGGAACCATAACATAAAGTTTTAGAAATTTAGAAATATAAGTTTTTGTATTACCTGGTTGTTTGAGATTTGCTAGCCCCATGAATGGCACCTCCAGGTCTCTCTAATCAAACCTCTCCACCAACCTCCTTGTGAACTTTGAATATGCAGTCACATTGGCATGACCCAATGTAGACAAGCCATGGAACCACCAATCATGTGCCTCACCCTCAAGGTGCAACACTGCTATCTTAATGGCCTCCATCTCCGGTACTTTGTTTAGCTGGAAGTAGATGTCTAGCTTCTCTACCCATGATTTGGCAGTGCATTTAGATGACCCATCAAAGTTGGGTAAGAAAAATATGCCCATAGTTCGGTGTAGATCATGATTTTGAATGAATCCTCCACCTCTATTGTGATGCGTAGATCTCCTATTGTCCTTGATATGAAAAAATTCTTGAAAACTAAAGTGATCCTTGAATCTTTGAGATTGAGACTCATACTCCATGAAATAGCCTTCAAGAGTTTCTTGTTCTTGAAACCCTTCATTTCCCACTGCTAAGAATGTAGGCATTATAGAGCATTGGGAAACTTGTTGCTGCTTCATTGGTTGATCACTCCAGTGATGAGAAATGTCAAAGCCTTCACCGTGCAGAAATCCTTTAGGGGATTCATTGTATCTATCCATCCTCATATCCTTTATTTCTCTCGCAATGTCTTGCATAGTTCTAATAAGTAGCTTGGGATACTTTTTCTCTTCATCTTCTCCTGATAAAGGGGTTTTACCCTTGTCTTCTTTATCATTTGTATAGTCAAAATTCCAGTTTATTCTTCTGAGATACCTCTTCTCTCTATATGTGAGAGGATCTCCTTCTTCTGATGACATATTTACTTTCAAGATGCACATGCTGAGCCAATATTATGCTCTGATACTACTGTAATATTCCCAAATGGGAAAATATTTAAACATCACATCAAGTATGAGACAAAAATGGAGACCTTCCATTCATCATAGCATTAGAATATATGTATAAAATAATGGGCCACAAAACATGTTACAAGATAGAACAAGCCTCCGATAGACAAAACCCCCAATAAGAGGTGCTGCTACTATATCAAAAATGCCAGAAGACTGCTACTGCACAGTTATAGAAGCACTGCTACAAAAAATGAATGCATAAAATATAATGGGCTGATATATGCCTCAAAATATACAACAAATGTAGATCTAGGCTCTATACAACCTCCAAAGAAGAACCCAACAAGGGTTTTCATAAATACACCACTATACAAGATGGGAATCAAAGTCGTAGGGCTGAAGATTCATTGCAACATACAAGCTGGAAGGGTGTGGCTGATCTGATATGCCAAGGAATATAGCCTCCTCCAATAGACTCTCTAGATGAAAATTTGATCCCTTCTCTATAAAACCTCCTCCCAAAATGGTGTACAGAAACCACCCTGCAACTCCTCCTTGAAAATAATGCAGTCCAAGACAGAAACTGCGCTGTAGGGGAAAATAAATAAGTGGCCTGATGCCAAATGCTGGAAATAATCTCAAGGGATTTCCTCACCAACCTCCCAATGGAAGGAAACCTTCCTCCACTAAAAAGCATATCAGAAGTCACCCAGATCTAATCTCCACTGCTGCAACCTGCAACTCAGCACATCTCTCAACAGAAACTGCGTTGTACCACAATACTGAAGCTTTGGCCTGATGCCTAATTATGGAATGGTAGTGTAATGCTCTTCCTATGAGGCCTCTCAAGGATATAGGTGGGATTCCTGATTAGGAACACCCAGTGCTAAGCAACACTGCAATCTTGGCTAAACAACTGAAGAGAGATATATATATCTAAACAGACCATATATCAAAACATAAACATACATTCATCCATAATGAAATATGGCTCCCATCCTCTTCCTTATATAAGTGATGATCTTTCTAACCCTAAGACCCATTTATTTATGACACTACTTCCATGCAAAGAGTCTCCATCTAAAACTACGATGTCCCTCCATAAATGTCCACTCCTCCATGACAGCGTTGTTGATTTGGGCAAAGTTGACCCAGTCTAGGTGTTCGATCCCCTTTTCACACACAAGGGTACTTAATTAAGCTACCAAGATATCATCCTTTCATATTGGCATTGATTTTATTCATATTAAGGAGATTTATGGATCTCCATATCCTCTTATTCATTAAACAAGAAAGAAAAAACAAAATTTAATATTCCAACTAGCTCATGACTAATTGGGAATATTACAACTTGTTTTCCAGGGAGGGGAGCAACCCTTCATCCAGAGGATCATTTGGGAGGAGTATTAGCTATTTTCACATCATATCAGCCACCTCCTGATAGTTATTTAGTTATAGTGTGTAATTCAGCCCTAGGGTTGCATTTATCATATTGTGTATTTCTGGAAACCCTTATGGGTTTTTCTGGAATTGTGCAAGAGAGCCTAGATCTCCGATCTTGGCATTTTCTGATCACTATATCATCATATCAATGTATTCTTAGTTTCCATATGTATTTATTCCCAATAGGTTTGCGCAATCATGGCCTTCCAGCATTTTTTGTAGCAGCAGTATTTCATGTTTTGGTGTACTTGGTCATTTGAGGCTTGTTTTTCCTATCTTGAGTGTATTTTTCCTCAAGATCTTGTACTCATTTTCTGCTATGATATCTAATAAAATGGATCTATATCTACTCATGTTTGATGTATTGATATTTCACTGCAATTTCCAGTTTTATGTTTAATATTTCTGTTTTTCCTAATTTGAAATATTAGAGTGGTATCAGAGCTCATAGACTTGGCTCAGCCTGTTGAAAAACCGGTCTATGACACCTGAAGGTAGAGAATATATTATGGACCGGACAAGGAGATACAAAAACTGAGAACGCAAAAATACATTGGAATAAAAAGTGATGGTTTTGCATTAGATGTTTCGGTAAAATGGAGATGAATCTCGCAAATACGAGATATGGGTTTTGTGCAGATCAGACCAATTTGGTTTCCTCTTAAGTATTGTTTCTAAATTCAGTATGGATTGAGAGAAATGAAAGGTTCTATGAGGGATCCAAAAATAGAAAAACATAGAAATTCGTTGGGATAAAAAGCGACGGTTTTGCATTATATGTTTCGAGAAAATGAAGATGAATATCGAAAATCTGAGACATGTGTTTTTTTCAGAACACACTAATTCTATATCTCTATGAGAAATTTCTCCAAATTCATTCTATATTGAGAGAAAAGAAAGGTTCTTTGAAGATTATTTTCTTAGATTTGATCTTGTGGCCATTTTTCAAATTCCTCTAATTGCAATACTAGATTCAACTTTTTCAAAGTTCACATCCGGAAAAGAAAACTATGTTTCAGTGGAGGAGGATAAAAGGGAGTCTCCAATGGCAGAAGAAGGTCATGGGAAGGATTTTGGCAATCTCCTCCTCAGAACTATGTAGTATCTCGCCAAAGAGATCATGGAGATGAGAGTAGAGAGACGAAGGGAAACCCTAAGAAGGTTGCAAAGTGGAGAAAGTTTTGGTACTTCACATCATTGGTATGAGAAACCGACAGTGCAAAAATATTCACAATGATCCACTATGCCTACCTTCCTAGAAGTAGGAAAAGGGGCTGGAGGACCACAATAGCAGGAGGCTCTCAGTGATTATTTTATGGAATATGAATCTCAGTCTCAAAGATTCAAAGAACATCTGACTTTCCAAGAATTTTTCCAGATTAAGGAAAACGAAGACCTCACAACTACAATAGAGGAAGATGGTGCACATAGGGAAATGGCCAGCAATGTACCATTGGTAGAAATTTTCTACCTACTTTTGATGGGTCATCAAAGAGTATGACAAAGACTTGGGAGGAGACAGCTGAGCATATACTTGTTGATGAGACACCACCCATTGTTGAGGTATCCATTGATAGGGTATCTGGGGATGTGACCGAGTTCTGTGATGATAGCAGTGCATCACAGGTTGATGAGGTGTTGGGAGAAAAATCCACCATTTTTTAGGAGTCGATAGGTACAGATGCCTCTTGGTTTATGGCAGAATTATCGGATGACAATAACATGCAGCTGACTAGTGAGCATGCCTTGCATATTGGAGTATCTATGGAGGAGGGTGTGCAACCATCCTTTGGGCTAGCCCTTGAGGAGGCGCTAGGAGATACAGAGGTATTGGAAGATGGCCACACACAGTAGTTCCATTAGTTTCAGGACGACCTTCTAGCTTTGAAGGTGAAGGCCGCATCAATACGAGAGGCTATCCTACGACATAATGAGGAGCTGGAGGGCATGAGAGTGGTTTGTGCCGAGTCAGCAGTAAATTTCATCCACATTGGGGAATGGTTGGATTGCCTAATGGTGCATTTAGGGGGCACATTGGAGTGTCAGAGCACCCCCCTTCAGGCATACATCGAGATGGTACAGCACTCGCATGATGGGGGGACTATTCTATGTGCAGGGATTCTTGCATTTGATTCTTTTCTCGAGATCAGATGGCGAGAGGTACTGAGTTGGTACCCCATGGAGTAGGTTAGGCATCTGGACACACTTGTGGCCACATTTCAGTAGAGTCCATGGATTACCATAGGGACATGAGGGCCAGATTACTGTTGGGATCTAGGTGGGATTTACCATCACATGATAGAGTTAGTAGGAGATGGTAACCATTGTGTGATGGGTTTTATGCTTGGGCGCACACACATTTTCAGATCTCTATTAGAGCCCTAGACATCCCTAGTGATAGGATGGTTCGATAGGAGGGTACACCCTTTTCAGGAGCTATCTCAGCATAACAACCATGCATGGAGTCACAGGGTGATTATCCTAATTTGGTAGGAGCTGGTTGGAGGAGGTGGCATCAGCAGGCCACCAAACATGGCAGTACGTAGAGATGGTGCTCTCTCATGGGTATATGGTACACTTGAGCTATGGAGGATAGGAGAAATGATGTCATTTTCATGTGAGGATTCGGGCCACTCTGATCCTTTAGAGTAGATTGGGAGATGTAGCCCACCTCATGGGGGGTTTACTAGTAGAGTGGTGGATATTTTGACCTGTGAAGGATACATGACGATACAGGATGGTATAGTTGTAACCGGTGGTATTCGGTGGTGTACAGGGGCAGGTTGTTGCATACAGTGGCATGACGAGGAGTGCGGAGACAGTTGGTGGTATGCAGTGACCCATGATACCGTACAACAAGCACTTGGAGTGTTACCTCCAAGGGGACTTATGGACAAGGGCATTAGGTGTACCTTGGGATGCAACTCACCTAGGATTGATGAGGATAGTGCTGAGCATCTGGAGACACCACGTTTAGCAGAGACAGGGCTACAAGGGTGTTATCGATAGATCCAAGGCAGAGAGAGGCCTGATCACTCATGCCTCGGTGATGCAGATGATGTGGCGGAGGTAGAGAAGAGGGACATTCCTTCTATATGCCAGGATGAGGAATCTTCTTCAGATGTGTCCATGAGGTCAAATGAGGACGCTTTTGGGGAGCATGAGCAGTCATGTGGAGTTGATGATAGTAGGTCAGATTTGTCTTCCATCATGCAGGGTGAGCAGTCAGAGGACTCGATGAGAGATATTCAGGATGATGAGTCACTTGTGATGATTTAGCCTGAAAAACATATGGTGGAGCATGGGGCAGATGAGGAGGAGGCTATGCACATCATGCATGATAGTCCTTTGGGGGAGATCCAGATGGAGGCTCACATTGAGCCAGTGTTATATATGTGGATAATCTTGGGGTCAACCATGGAGGAGGAATTGTTGGAGATGGTGGTGCATCCATCTTTGGGCTGACCCATTGATGAGGTGACGATAGATGCATATACAATTAGCACAACTGTAGTACTTCTAGGGAGCAGCACTCTCCAGGAGTACATTGATGGCGCTTACAGTACACCTTTCCCACTTGAGCCTATTTTAGAGAGAGGAACCTTCCCTTTGAGGCAATTTTCATTAACAGACGGGACATAGCAGCATGAGTTGAGTGTGAGTTGGTGACCACACTCCAGACATGTTCTGTATGCAGATATCACCACATTGGATTCTTTGACTGGGGTATACTGGCGAGAGATCATGAGCTGGTATCCTATGGATGGTACAGTCTTCTTAGTCAGGTGCATAGCAGAGCAGGGACCCGTAGACATGATAGGTACTACAGTTTTCAATTGGTAGTGGGGCATATGTTAAAACTCTTTATCATTCCATCCTGACTTCAAGAGAGCAGGATCAACACTAGATTGAGTCAGGGGAGAGAAGTGATGAGTTGGTATGCAGTTGGTAGCGCATCTTATAGAGTCATATCCATGGCATAGCAAGGGCCATGGTGCATTGATTCATGCTGTCGGTCTTCAACTCATGAGGCAATGACTATAGCCAGATTGCGCAGTCTGAGCTAGGGGACTTAGGTGATGATTGGCTATGGTGGCGTTGGGATCCAATAGAATTGATTGATGATAGTTATGGTGAGAGATCCACTTGGGATCCTGGCATTGAGGGGTCTGTTCCAGATAGCCTTACATACGGGCATAGCCCCACTGAGGGGTTTGTATGGGATCCGGGCATTGGTCTCAATTGCATCAGGTCAACAGGGTGGCCCACATTTTTGCAGTTTCTTGAGGACAAGCAATGCTTTGGTGGGGAGGAATGTAATATTCCTAATTTATCTTTTAGCTAATTAGAATATTAAATTTTCTCTTCCTTAATTAATAGATCAATAAGAGGGTAGAGGGACCCATAAATCCATTTAGTAGGAATAAATCCATTGTTTAATGTGAATGTGGATCAATGCATCTAGATAGGGTCAAGATGAATAAACCACTTTTGGTGTGAATGTGGTTCAATGCATGTGGATGGGGTCAATTTGACCAAATCAACAACGTAGTTATGGAGGTAGTAGAGACAATGGAGGACAACGCAGTCAGAATGGAGGTTAGTGGCCATGAGAGTAGCATCATTATTGTGTGGGGCTAAGGGGACGAGGGCTCACAAGCATATAAGGAATGGGATGGTAACCATATAGGGAATTATGTTATTGTTTATGTATGGTCTTTTATGAATTTGTGCATGTTTCAACTATTTAGAGGAGTTTTTTGTGTTGTTTAGCACAAGGGTGTTTCTGGGTGGAAATCCCACCCTCGTCCTCGGGGGACTTCGAGGTCCCACTTAGGAGAGGTTCCTTTGAGCTTCAATCCACGAGCCATAATCAAGCCAATATTCAGCCACCTACAACAACGCAGTCTCCTTCAGGAATTGCGCAATTCAGGTTGGCAGTTGCAGTGGAGGGTTAAGAACCCAAGTTATTGAGCTTGTTTTCTGGTGAGGGGAGCAACACTTCATCTGGAGGATCAGTTGGGAGGAGTACCAGATATTTTCACATCACATTGGTCACCTCCCGGTATTTATTCAGTTGCAGTGCATAATTCAGCCCTAAGGCTACATTTTTCATATTGTATATTTTCGGAAGCCCCTTCCGAGTTTTCTTGGAATTGTGCTAGAGAGCCTAGATCTCTGATCTCGACATTTTCTAAGCACTATATCATCATATGCATGTATTCTTAGTTTCCAACTGTAGTTATTCTCAATAGGACTACGCAGTCATGGCCTTCCAGCATATTGTGTAGCAGTAGTATTTCATGTTTTGGTCTACTGGGTCATTTGAGGCTTGTTTTGCCTAGCTTGAGTGTCTTTTTCCTCAAGATGTTGTACTCATTTTCTGCTATGATATCTAATAAAATGGCTCTATGATATGCTCATGTTTGATATATTGATATTTCACTACAATTTCTCGTTTTATGTTCAATATTTCATTTTTTTCCTAATTTGGAATATTACATACATCGGCCCCCCCCGCAAACACTCCGCCTGATCACCTTAAACCTTACACAGATTTTACCTTGGTGCAACCCATTGTACCTTGCCCTTATTTTTATTCAGTTGCACAGTAACCTCAGTAGGCACCTACACCTATTATGAAAGCTTCTAGTGAGGGGGGGGGGACCCATAAAAATGGAATTAATGACAAGGCACCCCAAATAATTCCAGCTCATCCTAAACCTCTAAAGTCAACACCTCCATGCTCTTTGTGTAATTTTGTTGGGAATGCCACCAATAATTGTCCTAAAATCCCTCGTCTCAAAGAGGTGGTCAACGATATGTTTCTTGACTCTAAAATCTTGGAGGTCTATGTTACCTTACCTGAGTTGTCCAAGAAAAACAAATCATTATGTACAAATCAAACTTGTGCTTTTTGTGACAAAATTGATTACTATTCAAACCACTTTCATCGTCTCAAATATTTTCATGATACCCATCAGGAACTTTTTGAAATATAGGTCACTCATAATGAACCCTCCACTTCTTTATCTGGGGATTTTGGCACCATGATTGAGCTATAACAGGAACCACACATTGTGATTCTTCCTCCAGATATCGAGATAACGGATACCATTTCTAGCATTCTCTAGTTGTCCTCATCCATGGGATCCTCATCTAGAGATTATTTTGTAGTTCACAATAATAATTTGGTTGAAGCTCCTTCATCGGATACCCAAGTCTCAACATGGTATATTTTCCATCTACTAGACATTTGTCCCCTCCTATTGTCGATGTGCATGTGAACCTTGTCTCTCATGACGATGCTTCAGGTAGACCCTCCCCATCAAGTGGTATCTCTTCCACGATTCTGCCCGTATTCTTTTCATATGAAGACATCATGAAATCCATTAACATGATGGTCTATCCTTGGGATGATATGAACCATCATGTGTATTTCCTTCCACATCAGACCCATGACCAATATGATGTGGAGTCAAAATACTTCATCCATGGTGAAGTCGATTTGTTTATAAATCCCATTCCTGTAAAAAACGCATTTGAAGAAGGAAACATGGCCAATATATATCCTACCATTAACAATAACATTTTGAATAAATTAAGGATCAAAGAAAATATCACCTTGGTGGCACATTATATCCCAGAAGAAATTGATTCTTACACCAATCTATTTAAATAATTTCGTGATGTTTTCGTCGGGTATTATCCCGAGATCTCTAGACTTGATCCTGCCATTGTTGAACACCATATCGACACATAGCTTGATTCCATTCCTATCCATCAAAATTTGAGACCCATAAATCCTTCCAGACATGAGGCCATTAAAGCCAAAATAGATAAGCTAAAGCAGGATGGCTTTATCTATCCCATTCTCACTTATCTGCTAACCCATAAATTTCCCCCCCCCATCTTAGTCATGATGAGCGACGACATATTCAACATCAAGCCACTCGCTACCTCCTCATCAGTGATGATCTCTATCGTCTTGGTGTCGAACTTGTCCTTCGTCGTTGTCTCATGCATGCTATTATCACAAAATTGTACTTGATTGGCTGCTGATCAGACAACTCTATATAACTGTTTCAAACTAGTTTTTGACTGAAGATTAGCCTCTTCAGTCTGAGAGGGCCCTCCCAAAGGGTTTTATTGTATTTGATAATGATAGTACTAGATGGCTAA
Organism: Pinus albicaulis; assembly: GCA_034641835.2. Taxonomy (NCBI): domain Eukaryota; kingdom Viridiplantae; phylum Streptophyta; class Pinopsida; order Pinales; family Pinaceae; genus Pinus; species Pinus albicaulis. The sequence goes on along the minus strand of CM076579.1, from coordinate 396,018,239 downwards.
CTCTGTTGGAAAAGTAATTTGTTTTTTATGATTGTAGGTTGAAAGAATACAAGATTGTTACCATTGGGCTTATGGATTCAACAATCAGTATTTTTAGTGGCAAGGTTTCTTGACATGGAAGCTGAGGCAGATAGGGGTCTTTAACAAAGGAAAATCACACATGAAACATAGAGAAACACATTCATTTCGTCACTAAAGGAAGTCAGAGCATAAACATATGAATTTTGAGTAATAGGGATGAAATATACTGCAAATGGTAAACATAAAGATATAGATCAGAAGAAAAATAATAATAATAATAAATAAATAAAATAAATAAATAAAAATAAATAAATATATATATATATATATAATAAAAAAATAAAAATTAAAAAAAATTAAAAAATAAAAAAATAAAAAAATAAAAAAAAATCCCATGAGAATCTCAGGTCTGTCAAGAAGAAAGTCCTTTGTATTACTTATATAAGTCAAATACAATAAAGTAGCAGTTTGGTGAAAAAAATCTCCAACCCTTTAATACTTCGACAATTTTCCTTTAAATAGAAATTCTTATAGTAAGGATGATATGCCTGATGGCTAGACTCATCAAATTCTTCCTATGACACCTCATATAACAGAAAAACATGTCTTTTAACAAGAAAATGACAGCTACACCCTAAAGAAGACATTTTCTAGTAGGACTCAAACTCCTATTTATTACATCATTCTACCTTATCTTTGAAAGAGTTACATGTCAGTTACAAATAAGCATCACATGCTCGAATAGGCTATGACATAGTTCGACACTACTTTACATATTAAAAACCCTCCTAGACATGTGGAACAAAACCCTATTTTTCAGGAATAATAGACCTTTATCTTCTATGAAAACTTTCGCTGATGAGATGTCTCCACAACACTTTCTTCAAGTCATAAATGTTTGATGGTAAGGTCCCTTGACCTGTTGGAGGATTCCATCTCTTTAGAACTATGATTATGATGCTCCAAAAACTTCAAAAACAACTCGCTGTGAAAATAGGACAATTTCGTAGCGAGCTTTCATAACGTCCAAAAAATATCTTTTGCACCCAAAAACTCTGCTCATTTTCTATTCTATGGTTTCAACCAAGTCATGAGACATCACCACCATTAAATTCCCTCCTTAAAAACTACAAAAAGTGTTTTTGGAAGAAAATAAGCTGTTACAAAAATTTGTGTAGCGTTTTCCTGGCTTTAAGCCTAGGAAACGTTACGAAACTGTGAAAAACTACAGAATTTCCAGATTTCAACACTGTCTCAAAAAGGTGACCTCCAGCTATAAAAACTTGGTCTTTAGCATGCCATGAACCTTCTAAAACATAACCAATCTCAACTTAAGACCCCTGTGGTGTTTCCCTTCATTAATAATCAGTTGATCTATGGGCTTCTCAACCACAATCATCTTTAAGCCCTTCTTCTCTAGCTCTTCACAAATCGATTCCAGTTGTTCATGTAGGTGTTTGACTTGGTCTTTTAGTGTCCTGTTCTTAGACTCTAGGTGCAGGTTCATTTTTTGATATGTTTCACCTATCCTCTCAAAGGCTTAGTCCATTTGATCAGTTTTTCTGTGTTGTCAAAAGTCTTAGAGACACTTGTGACTTGATCCTCCCAAATCTCTTTCATTTTCTCAAACTGTACCTTCTGATCCTTGTGCTTCCTTGCCTCTTTCTTCAAGACTAATATTTCATCATTTTCCAGTTTCAACTGCTCCTTAAGAACCTCAATCTCTTTTTTTCAATGATTTTCTCTTTTCCTTTCCTTTGTTTAACGACTAATTCTTCTTTTACAGTTGAGGAAAGGTCAATGATGCTTGGTGGTGGCTGGATAGTTTCAGTGATCTTCTGAGCTTATTTACTGCTTTCCAAGACCTTTTTGGCATGTCTTGTCATTGGTTTCCTAGCTTGAAACATGAATCTTGCATCTTCACCTTCAAAATCTAACTTCTTAGTTGTTTTGGATTTCTTGAGCTTCATTCCTCCCTCATCTATATCTTCAGCTTGGACTATGGGATTTTTTTCAATATCAATAGCACGCAAAATGTCTTCTAAGTTACCCTTAGCCACTATTTGGCTTCTTGTAACCCTCTTGCTGCCATGTTTGTTCAATGTTGGCTTTTTTTTTGCAGTTGTAATTTTTAGGTGTGTCGTCTTTCTACAATGGCTTTGTCTCCATGATCACTAGCTCAATTTACTCAGCCACTGAAGGTGATGGTATATATCTAGGTTTAGGTGTTATTTTAGGAGTGATGGCATATACTTCAAAACCACTGACAAACAGAAAAGATGACCAGTCTCTACTTAATCTCTTTAACTCCTCTAAAACCAGCAACTTGATTAAACCATGATGAAAGAGTGAGGTTTCATTTCCTTCAGATTTAGCTTGAAATTTGTCTGAAATTTTAGCTAAGCTCCTGTATAAGTAAAAAGGTAAATCAAGAGACCTCTTACCAAAAAAATGTAGCAGAAACCTGAGGTGGTAGGAATAAACCATATGATACGCCCTTCACAGGTGAAGTACTTCTGTATGATTAGCAACAACTTTGAGAAGTTATCTTTCATGTAGCTCCTTGGGATGGCATTTGTGAGATCAATCTCACTATTCTTTGGCTTGATAAATTATTTATAGTCTTTCATGGTGAACTTGAATCCTTTGAACCATTTTTCTTCTCCTCTAGGGATTCTTATTGCTGTTGCAATGGTTTTTGCTGTGACAGTGAGGTTCAAAATTCTCACCTTTGAAGTTGTCCCATTGAAACTGATGGAAAATTCCTTAGAAACCTGCACATGGCACCCTTGCAATATTTGGCAAAACTATAAACACCCTTTTCTTCTAAAAAATTCTAAGGCAGTTGGGTCTTAATTAATCAAATTCATGTCTGATGGCTCATATTTGAGGGAATTTCCACCTTTATTGGTCTTCATCTTTGCAGCCATGCTGATTTTATACCTTCTCTTCCTCGCTTGATCAGTGACACATCCAACTTTTGAAAATGCCAGCAATCAGCTTAGCTTTATGAAACAACTCTCCAGAACTCAGTAGCATGCAAAGATGGAACGGAGAATGACAAATTACTCAATTGGGTAATATTTTAAAGTTTCGATGATAACCCATGGCTTAATTATGACTCATACATGCTAAAAATAGTAATAATGACCTCAGCCATGACCATTGTACCTTGATTTAACCCTAACTGACTCGAATGACATCCACCCTAACACTTCTAATCATTTACTGACACCTAGCACTGAATTTGAAAAGAAAAACATAAAAACCCCTTTTTGTAGCGTAGTTAGTTCATTTCCAGGCAGTTTTTCTACGAAAGTATTAGCAGTTTCGTAGCGAAAAATGCCTTTTTACTATGTAATTCGCTACAAAAACAAGAAATCTTGGCTAAAGTAACCTTTTTGAATTTAAAATCTTGGGAAATGGAACATGTCAACAAATGATGACTGACGAGACATGATATGACTTGAATGGGGGTGGGTTTGGACCTTAAGATAGGCTAATATGAAAATATTTAAATTTTCCTAATGAACTCTATGACCATACCTTTAACAAATGAACTCATAAGAATATTTAAAATGATATTTCACTTTTTTGGAGTGATAACATTAGCTCCACTTGGGATGGTGTGCCCCTGTGGTACACCAAAGAACCTGTAGTTCTAGTGATATCCATCTTCTTGAAAACAAAAACTCTGAAATTTTCCAAGCTTTCCTTCAAACTCTAATGGCCTTCAGCTCGGGCTCAAGCTTGATGATCAGCCTGTCTTTATTAGGACAAAAAAATATTAAAATGGAATATGTACAATGGAATGAAAGATCGGTAGAACTTAAGAGGAAGAGTGCTTCAAAAACTTTCCATTGGCAGGCCCTCCAACATAAGGTTTCCCATCCATCTCCTACAGTATGTAAGTGTTGTTTCCATGAAATGCAGCCACTATAAATGGACCTTTCCAGATATTCTCAAACTTACCATGCTTCCCCTTTTCTTCAATCCTTTCCTCCCACTTCAAAACCACATCTTGAATTTGAAATTTTTCCTCTTTGACCTTCCTATCAAATGTCTTCTTAATTATGTTTTGAGATTTCTGATTATTGTTGTAGATTTCCTCCCTTTTTTCCTGCAAGGCTATCAACTGGTTTATTCTCCTCTGAATTGCATTTGTCTCCTCCTTCAATCCTTGTAGCAGCTTCATGACAGACACTCCCAAGGATGTAGGAAAAATGGCCTCAATCCCATACACCAACTCATAAGGTGAAGTTCCAATTGATCTCTTTGTGCACATTCTATCAGCCCACGGAGCATACTTTGGCTTCAAATTTCGTGACTTCTTATTTTCCTATAGCACCTTCTTAATAATCCTCACAATCCTTTTGTTAGAAGATTCAGCAACACCATTACCTTGTGGATAATATGCAGTAGAATGCCCAAGTGTAATGTGATATTGATGACAGAAACTAATCAGCCTCTTGGATTTGAATGCCTATTCATTGCTAGTGATGATATTCATAGGCAGCCAAACCTAGACAATATATTATTTTACAAAAATGAAATGATAAATGAATCCAATCCACTCGGTGAAATAATCAGGTGCTGTCAGGATCTAGCATTGCTGACCTAAATATGATGGATGAATCTCACCAACAAAATCTAGCCCCCGCTGTTGGAATGGCACCTCAACATAGATAGGCATCAAGGGTAAAGGAACAAGCTTTTTCTTACCATAAAAATCTGGCAGTCATGGAAGGCATCAATATTTTTGTAGATATCTTTGAACATAGTGGGCCAGTAGTAACCCTGCTCCGAGAATATTATTTTCTGTGGCCTTCCAATAATGACGACCTCCACAATATCCTTTGTGAAACTCCTCAATCACTTTTTCTACCTCTTCTTACAACAAAAAATTCATACCACTAGTATCTTTCCAATACAGATTTTTATCAATGATGCAGTACCTCAAGGATTTTAGCTTCAAAAACCTTGCCTTATACTTTGTCAATTTAGTAGGAGCTCTATGATGATGTAAGACAAAAACAATGTATTTTTACTAGTCAGAAAGGATGTACTTTTCTTGAATGGGAATCAACTCTTCATCTTCATCTGATATCTCTGAAATTTCTGAAATTAAATTCATATCAAGACAATCAAAATTAGACTGTAGCATCAGCTTTGCTAGCCCCTGAACCTTCACCAATTTTTTAGGTCTGATTTCTATATCATATTCCAGCAAGTTAGCTATCCACTTTCCTCTTTTACCATCAGGATCAACTTGAGTCAAGATCTCCTTCACAACAGCAATAGGAACAAATGCTATAACATGAGAATGAAGAATGTAAATTTTGAAATCTTTGATGGCTTTGACCAAAGCATAGGGTTGCTTCTCTAAGGTGTTTTACTTCAGCTCTGAATTAGCTAAGTTCCTGCTAAAAAATTAAATGAGCTACTCAATACCTTGTTGTCCTTTCTGCAGCAAAACTCCAGCAATTGTATTTTCTGATGCGAATGTAAAAACCAAAAATTCCTTTGAAAAATCCGGGTTGATCAACACTGGTGCTTGAGTGAGTGCCTTCTTGATCTCCTCAAATGAATTCTTTGCCTCCACTATCCATTTGATGTCAGCTCCTTTATTCATCATATTGGTTATGTCTTTTACAATATCAGCAAAATTGGGAATAAATCTCCTCAAAAAATTCACCCTTCCAAGGAAAGACTTAATTTCCTTTCTTCTTCTAGGCAGATCTAGTTTCTGAATGGCATTGACCCTATTTGGATCAATCTTAATCCCATCTTTAGAAATAAACTTCCCAAGTAACTTCCCTGAATTTTGAGAAAAAATTCTTTTAGTGGGATTGAGAGAAATTCCAAACCTTCTACACTTCAACAAAATATTTTCTAGATGCTTCAAATGGTCTTCTTCTCTCCTTGAGAAAACTATTATGTCATCCATATAGACAACCACTAACTTATCCTTCTCCTCAGCAAAGGAAATATCCATTTCTCTTTGAAAATTTGCTCCTACATTCATCAGACCAAAGGGTGTCTTGGCATATATGTATGTGCCCCATGGTGTGGCAAAGGCAGTTTTCTTTGGATCTTCTCGATGCACAAGTATTTGATTGTACCCTAAAAAACCATCCAAAATAGACATCCTTTGGTAACCAACAATGTTCTGCAAAATTTGGTCCATCTTTGGGAGAGGGTAGTTGTCCTTCAGAGAGGCTTTGTTCAAGTTTCTGAAGTCAATGAAGATTCTGATTTCTCCACTCTTTTTTCTGACTAGAAGTAAGTTTGCAAGCCACTTTGAGAATCTGATTGGAACAATAGTTTTGGCATCAAAGAGCTTCTTGATTTCCTTCTTGATCATAGGCATGAGAAGTGGATTAATCCTCCTCGACTTCTTTTGGAAATGCTTTTCATTTTCTTTAGTAGGAATGGTATTTTGAATGATAGTAGGATCATACTTCTTCAAATCAGCATAACTCCATGCAAAAACATCCATGAACCTTTTCATCATCTCAATATATTTTTGTTTCATGTCAACTGAAAGAAACTTTGAAAGATTAATCATTTTTGGCATTACTACTGTACCAATGTTACAACTCTCTACCTCTTTCTCATTAGCTTGTATCCTAGGAGATTTAAACACATCATTATCGTCAAAAATATTTTCAAGTGGGATTAGACCTTTGGGTATAGAATTATTCTTCAACTGTAACACTTTAGAATTCCCCTTTGTTTCAGTAAGCATGTTTTGCTGGTCTATTTGTGTGCTTTCAAACTCCTCTTTCAATTCTATAATTTTTTTGACTTCATGATCATCCTTAAAAAATTGCCAATGAATTATGTTGTTAGGGATAGCAGGCCTATGATGAACTTCAACCTCATATCTTTCAGCAGAATGAGCATGAATAATAAATAGACTTGCAGAGATAGCTAGGGAGTCAGCTACTGAGTTTTGGTCCCTAGTCTTCACAATTAATGAATATTCTTGAAACTTCTCTAACATCTCCATGATCAAATTTATGTATGCCCTCATGCTCACATCCTTAGTTTGATATACACCCTCAACTTGCTTAATAACTAATTCAATATCTCCACAAACAGAAATCTTTTGGGCACCCATTCTTTTCAAAATTTCTAAACCCAAAAATAGAGATTCATACTCAGCCATTTTATTTGCACAATCAAAGTTTAGTTTGAAAGAAAAGAACTTACATTCATCCTCTCGAGTTTTGATCCAAATTCCTGCTCCAGCCCCCTCTCTTCCCGCGGATCCATAAAAGTGTAACAACCACCAACCTTCTACCTTCACTTCACTGATTTGCTAATTTTCTGCCTGCTGATTTTTTGTTTCCTGATTTTTTGCTTTCTTTTCATCTTCTGCTTCATCAGTAAATTCATTGAAAATTATAGCAAATCCTAATTCAGTATCGACAGCATAGATTGGGAAATTCTGAGGTTTTTCCTTACTACTTACCATATAAGCCATCCTTGTTTCTATGTATAGTATTCTTTGTTCACCAAAAATAGGAATGGTGGCATAAGTTAGGTCCCTCTGCATGGTGCCTTTGATCTTTTCTGCCCATGATCTTGATAAGAGCATGTCAAACTTAGGTGGAATTTTTGCTACCACAACGTCCATTACCACTGTCTTGGCAGGGAATTGTGTAATACCAACAACAACATCTTTTATTAAAGCAATGCACTGAACTATTTTTGAATCAAAGGAAAAAAAATCATTATATGGCCTAGTAATTTCCAATCCCATCCTTTCCATGATTACTTTAGGCATGAGGTTATGAGGGGCTTCTGAATCCAACATGGCATTGTGTAATGTCATGTCATGAATGCTAAGGCTGACATAAAAAGGAGGCACTCTTCATTCTTCTCATCTTCCAATCTTGGTCCCAAGTATATGGTTGGATGATCTTCTTGAACATTAAGGATGTCAACAGCTCCTGGTTGGGAATTCAACATTTTTACAATCTTAATTTTGTATTCATTCACCTTAAGAACTTCTCCAAAAGGGATTGGGATTTTGATCTTGGAGATCTCATTTTCCAAACTGAAAATAGAAGCATATTTCTCAGTCTCTTTGATAGGAGGAGGAAGTTGTGTATCTTTTCTAACCTCAGTAGCTTTAGGGGCATCTTTCTTGGGCTGTGTTTGTTTGCAGTAAATAGAAAATTTCTATTTCTAAGGTTATATTGTTTCTGCATCTCAAATATTGCATGTTGATATCCTTTAAGATAATCAGATGGTTCCTCACCCTTGTTTACATCATTATCTAACTCATCATGTTATTCCTTAGTAAAAACATTCCTTACATGTTTTCATCCAAGCAATGAAGGTATTCCAGGATGATCTTCTTCATCAACTAAATTTTGTTGAAAAGGAGGCCTTACTTGAGGGTCGGGCTGATTTCTGTTTTCCCTCGATCTGTGCTAGTTTTGAGGTCTTCTGAACTGAGGATTTCTAAACTGAGTTTCATGTTGTGCAGGAGGAGTGAAGGCATTCCTAAGGGAAAGCCTATCCATCAATTTTTCCATTGTCTTCATCATGGAGTCAAATTTATCATCTAAGGTGGAAGGCTTATCTTCTTATTTCAATTTTGTCTTTCCCATCTTGGAATTTTTAGCTGCTATCATATTGACCTCCACCTTCAAAGCATCATTTTGCAGTTCATCTAGTGAAGGGGATTCTATTTCTCTTAGCAGGATATAAAATTCATAATCAAAGACCTTAGCATATCTCAGCTAAGCTGCTCCTGGAGGAGGCTTTAGATGGGAACGGATGGAGTCATAAAATTTATTAAATATCTTGGAGAAATTTTGAACAGTTTCATCAACAACTCTTTTCAAACTATTATACTTAGTGAGGGATTGTACATGGTTGGTTCTATTTCCCCACTTCCTCAAGAAGCTATCTTCAAATTCATTCCAATTATGCAGGCTTCCTGGTGTAAGGGCTTTGAACCACTTCCTGACCTCACTAGTAAAGTTCTGAGCGAATAATCTTATCTTTAAATCCTCATGATCCACCTCCTCCTTGTCTATGAAGTCATTGAACTAGTCTACATGCTCTTCAGCTGTAATTTCCTCATCACTTCCCCAAGTTTTGATCCTAGCATAATATTTTCTAGGAAGGGCATTAAGGACAGCTGGGAGAACAAGAGGGGCATACCTAACAGGTGTAGCAGCAAGTGGAGGTGGTACATTTCCTGCCATGATGACTGGAACTGTCGTAGTTTTAGGGACAACAACACTAGAGGAAGAGGAACTATTAGGAGGAGAGTTGGTTGGTTTTTGTTGTCGAGTTACAATTGAACTCCAATCAAGAAAAGGAAAATTAGATTTACTTCTTAGTAATATTTCAAATGGGTCTAGTTCCTTCAACCTATCCAAGGATTCCCTCTCTAACAATAATTCAAATGTAACTGCTTCCCAAAACTCTTCTTTATCTTTCTTGTGTCACTATGGCTGAGGTATCAATGCCTCTTCTATGTAGGTCTAAGACAATTTCAATCAATTCTTTTTCATTTTTAGACCTAAACAAGACTTCCTAAATTTTATCATCAAACCTTTTATCTTTAGGACTTATTAAAACTTTAGAGGACAAGGCTTCTTTCTGTAATGGAGTACCTGATATTGCAGAACTACCTTGAATGCCTCTGGAAATTGTGTTTGGATTATCCACAATTGTAGGTGGATCTGGGTCAGGATTATTCCTCGTATATCTCATTTTTGAAGCCAACTTTGAACATGAAAATTTTGAATGGTGTCACCAAGGTAGTTGCAGCCTCAAACAACTTCTGAGCTCCTGCTACCTTCAAGAGTTCAACTTCAGAATTTTAGGAAAAGTATATCTTCAGGCTCCCGACAAACGCACCAAAATTTTATCACAAAATTGTACTTAATTGGCTACTGATCAGACAAATCTATGTAACTATTTCAAACCAGCTTTTGATTGAAGCTTAGCCTCTTCAGTCTCAGAGGGGCTCTCTCAAAGGGGTTTATGATATTTGATAATGATAGTACTAGATGGCTAACTCTATTGGAAAATTATTTGTTTTTTATGATTGCAGGTTGAAAGAATACAATATTGCTACCATTGGGCTTATGGAGTCAACAATCAGTATTTTCAGTGGCAAGGTTTATTGACATGGAAGCTGAGGAAGATAGGGATCTTTAACAAAGGAAAATCACACATGAAACATAGAGCAACATAACAATTTCGTCACTAAAGGAAGTCAGAGCATAAACATATGAATTCTGAGTAATAGGGATGAAATCTACTGCAAATGGTCAACATAAAGATATAGATCAGAAAAACATTTAAAACCCCATGAAAATATCAGGTCTGTCAAGAAGAAAGTCCTTTGTATTACTGATATAAGTCAAATACAATAAAGCAGTAGTTTGGTGCAAAAATCTCCAACCCTTTACTACTTTGATAATTTGCCTCTAAATAGACATTCTTACAGCAAGGATGATTTTCCTGATGGCTAGATTCATCAAATTCTTCCTATGACACCTCATATAACAGAAAAACATGTCTTTTAACAAGAAAATGACAGCTACACCCTAAAGAAGACATTTCCTAGTAGGACTCAAACTCCTATTTATTACATAATTCTACCTTATCTTTGAAATAGTTACCTGTCAGTTACAAATAAGCATCAAATGCTCGAATAGGCTATGACATAGTTCATCACTATTTTACATATTAAAAACCCTCCTAGACATGTGGAACAAAACCCTATTTTTTAGGAATGCAAGACCTTTATCTTCTACAAAACTTTGGCTGATCAGCTGCCTCCACAACACTTTCTTCAAGTCATAAATGTTTGACGGTAAGGTCCCTTGACATGTTGGAGGAGTCCAGCTATCCAAAACTACCATTAGGATGCTCCAAAAACTTCAAAAACAACTCACTGCGAAAATAGGATAGTTTCGTAGCGAGCTTTCGTAGCGTCCAAAAAATAGCTTTTTCACCCAAAAAATCTGCTCCTTTTCTATTCTATGGTGTCAACCAAATCATGAAACATCACCACCATTAAATTCCCTCCTTTAAAACTACAAAAAGTGATTGTGGAAGCAAATAAGATATTGCAGAAATTTTCGTAGTGTTTTCCTGGCTTTAAGCCTAGGAAACACTATGAAACTATGAAAAGCTACAGAATTTCCAAATTTCAACATTGTCTCAAAAAGGTGACCTCCAACTGTAAAAAATTGGTCTTCAGCATGCCATGAACCTTCTAAAACATAATCAATCTCAATTTAAGACCCATGTGGTGTTTCATCTTAATTAATACTCAGTTGAGCTATGGGCTCCTCAACCACAATCATCTTTAAGCCTTTCTTCTCCAGCTCTTCATGAATCAGTGCTAGTTGTTCTTATAGGTCTTTGACTTGGTATTTTAGTGTCCTGTTCTTAGACTATAGGTGTAGGTTCATTTTTCTGATATGTTTCACGTGTCCTCTCAATGGCTTAGTCCATTTGATCAGTTTTTCTGTGTTGTCTAAGGTCTTAGAGAAACTTGTGACTTGATCCTCCCAAATCTATTTAATTTTCTCAAACTGTACCTTCTGAACCTTCTGCTTCCTTGCCTCTTTCTTGAACATTGATATTTCATTATTTTCCAGTTTCAACTACTCCTTAAGGACCTCAATCTCTGTTTTTTCAATGATTTTCTCTTTTCCTTTCCTTTGTTTAATGAATAATTCTTCTTTTGCAGGTGAGGAAAGGTCAATGATGCTTGGTGGTGGCTGGAAAGTTTGCCTTTGAAGCTATCCCATTGAAACTGATGGAAAACTCCTTAGAAACCTGCACATGGCACCCTTGCAATCTTTGGTAAAACTGCAAACACCCTATTCTTCTGAAAACTTCTAAGGTAGTTGGGTCTTCATTAATCAGATCCATGTCTGATGGCTCATATATGAGGCAGTGTCCACCTTTATTGGTCTTCCTCTTTGCAGCCATGATTATTTTATACCTTCTCTGCCTCACTTGATCAGTGACACCTGCAACTTTTGAAAATGCCAGCAACTAGCTTGGCTTGGTGAAATAGCTCTCCAAAACTCGATAGCATGCAAATATGGAGCAGATAATGAAAAATGACTCAATTGGGTAAAATTTTAAAGTTTCTATGACAACCCATGGATTAATCATGACTCATACAAGCTAAAAACATTAATAATGACCTCATCCATGACTAGTGTACCTTGATTTAACCCTAACTGACTCGAATGACATCCACCCTAACACTTCTAATCATTTACTAACACCTAGCACGAAATTTGAAAATACAAATAGAAAAACCCCTTTTCGTAGCATAGTTAGTTCATATCCGGGCAGTTTCACTATGAAAGTATTAGCAGTTTCGTATAGAAACATGTCTTTTTACTCTGTAATTCGCCACTAAAACAAGAAATCTTGGCTAAAGTAACCTTTTCAAATTCAAAAGCTTGGAAAATGGAATATGTCAGCAAATGATGACTGATGGGACATGATATGACTTAAATGGGGGTGGGTTTGGACCTTAGGATAGGCTAATATGAAAATATTTAAATTTTCCTATTGAACTCTATGACCATAATTTTAACAAATGAACTCATAAGACTATGTCAAATGATGTTTCACTTTTTCTGAGTGATAACACATGCTAAAGCCAAAAAAGTTGTCAATTCTTATCTTGGTGGAACTTGTGGTGGTCATCTCTTTAGAATGGCCACTACCCATAAGATCATGTGTTCCAGTTACTTTTGGCCTTCTCTCTTTAGCAAATGCATTGAGGAAGTCGAAAACTGTCACAATTATCAGTTGTATGCCCCTAAGGCAGGAGCTCCACTTTCTCCCCTCCATCTTGTCATTACAACCGATCCTTTTTGTAAGTGGGCCATTGAATTTATTTAGTCTCAACCTCCATATGCTAATAAACACAAGTATATTATCCTGGTCATCTAATATTTCACCAAATTGGATGAGGTTATGTCAACATTCAAAAATATTATAGCTACTACAGCCTTATTCTTTTTTAACCATGTTATCGCTCGATTTGGGGTTCAGAAACAATTGGTTTCTGACCATGGCTGAAATTTTTAAGGTGAGATATGGCGTGAGCTATCCTCTTTGTTGGGATTTTAGCACCAATATTCATTGTTGTATTATACCCAAGGAAATGGTCTATTTGAAGCGGTCATTAAAACCCTTAAAAATATGCTTCAGCGGACAGTGAATCAACACAAGACCAACTATCACCTTATGCTCTTCCCTACTTTGTGGGCCTATAGAACCTCTATTAAAACCACCACTGGGTTTAATCCTTTCCACCTTGTTTTTGGCAAGGAGGCATTCTTACCGATTGACTGTGAAATCCCCTCCCTTCACCTTGTTGTTGAAATATTCCTGTACACCCAACCATTAAAACAACAACTTATCATGCTTGAGCATGCCAACGAAGACTATCGTGTTACATTGCAAACCATTGAAGCAGCCAAAAAGTGCATCAAAGCTCAATATGACTGGAAAGTTGTGTAATATTCCCAAAAGGGAAAAGCAGTTATATAGTTCACAATAACGGAAATAGAAGAAAATGTTAACACATTACATATGATCCAAATGATAGATCCATGGTATTATGTATAAAAAAAATAAATAAGTACAAGTTCTTGGGGATCAATCCCTCAAGATAGGCAAAAGAAGCCTCCAATGCCCAAAAAGGCAGCCAAAACATGTAATACACTGCTACACAAAATAATGAAGCAAGCACAGCGCAGTTTTAATGTCTAATACTACATCTGGAAAACATATATAAATGGATCTGATAATGTAATGCTCATACAATGCCAATATTGGAGATCTATTCTCCCGCAAAATTTTCCTAGATAACCCAGGAAGGGTTCTGGAAATACACAAAATATAAGTGGTGGATCTAAAGCCCTAGGGCAGAAGTTTCACTGCAACTAAAGCACATAGAAGGAGGAGGCTGAATCTGATGTAGATCTGAAATAACTCCTCCAAAATACTCTCTCAATGAAGGGCTAGTCCCTTCAATGGAAATTAAACACTCCAAATGGAGCATTGAACTTACCCCTGCAACAACTCACTAAAATAATGCAGACCTAGACTAGAACTACACTATAGGGGATAAAATCACCTTGTATAGATGCCAAATATGTCAAATAAGCCTAAGGGGCTCCTTTACTGGCCTCCCAATGGAAGGAAACCTTCCTCCACTATAAAACTAGCTCAGAAAACACCCAATAAAATCTTCCACTGCTGCACCTTGCAACTCAGCACATCTCTCAACAGAAACTGCATTTTCCCACAAGACTGAAGCTTGGCATGAAGCCTGAATGTGGAAATGTAGTGCAAAGCTCTTCCTATGAGGCTTCTCAAGGATAGAGGTGGGATTCCCAATCAGGAACACCTTGTGCTAAACAACACTGCAATCTTAGCTAAACAACTAAAGAAAGCTTATATGTCTAAACAACCCATATAATCAAGTACCAAAATACATAAACATAACATATCATAAGCTAAATATGTCTACCATCCTCTTCCTTATATAAGTGATGAGATTTCTAACTCTAAATCCCACTCATTAAAGCCACTATCTCCATGCATGATATCCCCCTCCAAAATTGTGATGTCCCTCCATAAATGTCCACTCCTCCATGATAGCACTGTTGATTTGGTCAAAGTTGACCCAGTCCACATGCTCTAGCCCCTATTCACACCTTAGGGTGCTTTATTAAGCTGAAAATATGATCCACTTTCACATGAGAAGTGGTTTTATTCTGCATAAAGAGATTTATGGGTCTCCCTACCCTCTTATTCTCCTAACTAAGAAGCAAAATTAGATTTTAATATTCCAATTAGATGCATGCTAATTTAGGAATATTACAATCCTCCCCTCCCAAATGTTGCTTGTCCTCAAGAAACTGCAAGGATAGATCTAAAAAATGTAGGGAATCTCCATCCCTATGTGAAGCTCCATCCTCCAAGCTATCATCCATATAAAATGGATCACCCTCCAGAATGGTAATTCATAGAAAAACTCCTCACATATGATAGGATCACCCCAAAGACATAAGTCAATCATATGGCTCCCTTCATCAAGAAACAAGTGATATAATGTAGCAGCCATAGAATGTCCCATGCTCCCCTTGAAGCATGAAGAAGTGTGGGAAGTTTCATCCCCAATGGACATATCCAACCAATGTGTCATCCCTCCAATCATGTCCCCAACAATAATCATAACATCCTCAACAAGAGGGATCACAATGAAAGTCATGCTAGTTGCCATGTGTAGTAATGGAGAAGGAAATGGTCCCTCAAGTGCAACCAACACAATTTTACTCTGACCCATTAGAATATGGCATGATGATTGGTTTCCCAACCACTTGTTTTCTGCCCCAATCTCCTCACAAGTTTGGAGAAGGTGTATGGTGTATGTGCAAATTTAGCATACCCCGTATAAGATATCATCTCCCAAAGTTCTCCTAGGGAGTGGCCATAATCCATGCCGCTTTATGGCCTCAAGTAGACCATGAAGTCTAGAAGGAAATGAAAATACATAGTAAATGAATCATGATGTATAGAAATACAATCTTACCATGTATTTTGTTCAATCTAGCAAGGTGGCTCATAGATTGGCCTCTCTCACCCCCAATGACAAAGGAAGTGGTCGTGATAACTCTACCAAAGATTCATGTCTATCCTCATCCTCCAAATAATCCATGCATTTCTTCATATGATGGTGCATCTATCTTTGAAGCCTACCCAAATGAATCCCTCTGTGATAGTATGGTATGCTCTTATAAAACTAGTGGCTTGGAGAGCAACCTTCACATGTCAGATCTATAGCCTTCTCCTTGAGCTTAGATGTTATAGTCAAGAAGACTCTACTCTAAAAATATATGACCCCCATCTACCACTACATATCTCCCATCAAATAGTTGGTCATCAAGCACTCGCATGAAAAGAGATCCTTGGATTATTACACTAACAAGCCAGATATCAAATAAGGGTTAATAACTTAACAATGACAAAGGTTGCTTATCTATCATGTGAAGCAATTCGTCATGTTTTTGCTCTCTTCTTTGACATCTCCTATGCTGTAAAGTCATACACCTAGATGCCGCAATCTTTCCCTTGTTGTTCCTTTCTCTGCCGCAATATCTCGAGATGATATGGGTAATGATGATGTTGGGAGAATGTCTCCCTTCTCCTCGAGTCCACCCAAGACTTCCGCCGTTGTACAATGAACTCCCATTGTTCCCACTCCTCTTGGATCTATGAGTGGTGCAACATGTTGAGATAACTTTTTGATCCTCTTCCAATCGTGGGTCATCCATGGTGGAATGCCTCCATGAAATGAAAACACTGGCGTCTAGAGTAGGTTGTATATGTGAATGGACTAATTTTTTCTCACTTCCGATCGCCTTCAAATCACCTCCGCGCTTATGTGCATAAAAACCACCGAAAAGGATGGGGGTGTATGTTTCCAATCACCGGATGCGACCTTCTCATCTTCTCCTACCTTCCGGCAAGTTCTCACAACCTAAGTTGTCTTATTTAGATGTAATCAACCCATGTACACCCAACATCCCATCGATGTCAAGAGTCTCGTACCTACAAAGGAACATCTATCATAGTGTGTGTACCTAAGACTCCGTATTCAATGTTGGAACACACTTCCTCCATTGTTTTGTCTCATTGCCTATCAACATAGACACATGTTGCTCATGATCTTCTACATGTAATATCCCTTTGGAACTTCTTGCAAAGATACAAGAGCTCCTTAGTTGAAGCACCGTTTTCATCTCCATATCCAAATAGAGGTAGGATCTCTCCGTTGTCACAAAGCAGTCGAAGTTTTTCAGCTCTTCCTCTTCCTTATCCTCATCATGGGAGAATACCTCATCATTAAGAGATCATTTTTTCTTAATCCCCTCCTGAAGGAGGAACTTCATGTCTTCTTCTTGAGAAGAAAGTTCTTGTCAAGTGGGGCTTTTGCCCCTAGGCAAAGCATGTTGCAGATCTTTAACCCCTCAACAATGTTCGAAATGAGTTGGTTTCATGGATCCTTCCAACTCATGCAAAGGTTCTAATTCTTGGCTTGGTTTGTTCCCCCAAGGAAGTTTAAGACTGTTTCAAATCAAATGTTTTCACTAACCTCTTAGTGAATCCTCAGACATAAGTAGATATACCGCATTATTCAAATGAAGAAGATTCAACACCACTGTGCATAAGCCTTACCTTCAAGATATAGCGATGCTACTTCCAGCGTTCATCTTCTCGAAACTTGATGCAAACTTGGAAATATGTGTTCAGCTTCCTTACCTAAGCCTGGCTATGCTCTTGGGTGACCCATCAAAAGTGGGTAGAAATAATCTACCCAAAGTGCGTTGCATGCACCCTCTTTTCTATTTCACCATCGGGGTCTTCTATCTTCTTTGATTTGACAAAACCCTTGGAAGCTTATATGCTCCTTGAACCTTCTTAAACTGAGATTCATATTCTTGGAGATAATCACCAAGAGTCTCCTCCGTTGGTGTTTCTCCTTCCTATTCTTCCCTTTCCAAGAATGTAGCCATGATACCACGTTGTAGATCCGATTGTGTGGCCGGAATGCTCACACACATAATATGAAGGACTAGGGCTTTCTTCAGTTGAAAACCTCTGCAAAGGATCTGCAAGTCTTTCATTCCTCATTCCCCTGATTTCTCTTTTTAGCTCATGCATATTTTGGAACAGATTTTTTGAGAACTCTTTCCCTTTCATTCTTCCAGATAAAGAAGCTTGACCCTTGTCTCCTTTGTCTTCTGTGTAATCACATTTCTTCTGTCTTATTTTCTGCTAGGTCCCTATATTACTAGTATAGTCCCTTATTGTTGTTAGTGTAACCCCCTTATTGTTATTATTGTACCCTTGTAACCCACATATTGTTATTATTGTGCCCTTAAATTATTATTGTTAGGTCGGCTAGGATTACATTGTGGCCCCATGGACTCCTATATATAGAAAGGAGGTTTTGTAATTTGAATCATCCAAGAATTTTTCATTCATGTAATGTATTGGAGATTACCCCCTCGAAGTGGCGTATTTATAAGGCATTGATATCTCTTTTATTCTCTTTTCGGAGCTGGTTTCACAACATTTGGTATCAGAGCTTTGAGATTCTATGGTTTCACAGCTCCAAAATAATCATGATAGTATTAAACACTTTTTGGAACAAAGACTATCCTTAGAAGAGCAGCAAAAATGGGTCACAAAGATGTTGGGTTATGACTTTCAAATAATATACAAAAAAAGGGAAGCTAAATGTTGTTGCAGATGCACTCTCAAGAAAGAATGAAGAGGTGGAAGCATTGCTTTGTGCCATTTCTATTATCCAACCAGATTGGATAACCGAAGCAAGAGATGAATGGAAGAAGGACGAAGATGTGTGGACACTCATTCAAAAGTTGTAGCAAGATCCTAGTACATCTGATACATTTAGTTGGAAAAATGATTCCTTATGGTACAAAGAACGCTTATATATTTTTAAGAATTCCCAATTAAAACAAAAGATTCTTTTGGAATTGCACACTTCTCCTTTAGGAGGACACTCAGGAATTTTAAAAAATTACCACAGAGTGAAGAAAGAATTTTTTTGGGATGGCCTTAAATCTAATATTCAAAATTTTGTGGTAGAATGTTTGGTTTGTCAGCAGAATAAAGTTGAGACAATTAAGACCCTGAGTCTTCTACAACCTTTATCCATTCCAAGTCAACGTTGGGAGGAGATTTCAATGGATTTTATCATAGGTTTACCTAAGTCCGAAGGAAAGAGTGTCATCATGGTGGTAGTTGATAGACTTACCAAGTATGCACACTTTTGTGCATTATCTCATCCATTTAAAGCAAGTACGGTTGCTACTACATTTATGGACATAATTCAAAATCTACATGGAAGCCCAAGGGTTATTGTGAGCGACAGAGATCCCATTTTTACTGGAAATTTTTGGACGGAGTTATTTTCTTGTTTGGGTACTCAATTAGCTCATAGCTCATCTTATCATCCTCAATCTAATGGTCAAAATGAGATAGTAAATAAATGTTTGGAAGCATATATTCGTTGTTTTGTATCTGATAAAAAAACACAATGGGTCAAGTGGTTACCTCTCGCTGAATGGTGGTATAACACTTCCTTCCATACTGCAGCAAAAATGACCCCATTTATGGCACTTTATGGATATCATCCACCATCCATCACATCATCTTTAAGGGAAAATTCGAAGGTTCAAGCGGTGGAAGATCACATCGAGCATCAGCAAGAAGTTCTCCAACTCTTAAAGGATAACCTGAATTTGGCACAAAATCGAATGAAACAACGGGCATATCAACATCGCAGCGAGAGAAGTTTTGATGTAGGAGATTGGGTATTTTTACGGCTACAACCATACAAACAAATGTCCCTCAAGCAAGCTAAGAAGGATAATAAATTATCGCAAAAGTACTATGGTCCTTACAAGGTGTTGCAAAAGATTGGTACTATGGCATACAAATTGGAGCTTCCTGCTTCTTCGCGAGTGCATCCAGTTTTCCATGTTTCATGCTTAAAGAAGGTTATAGGTGAAAATCTTCCAATTCAAACAATATTTCTAGAACTTGATGAGGAAGGAAAAATCATAGTGGAACCTTAAGCGGTCACGGAAACAAGAACTCTACAGCTACGGAATCGATCAATTTCGGAGTATCTCATCAAGTGGAAGAACTTACCCACTGAAGATTCTACATGGGAGGATGAGAATTTTATACAGAAGCACCCAGAGCTACTCAAGCGTTGAGGACAACACTTTTTGAAGGAGAGGGGCATGTTAGGTCCCTATATTACTAGTATAGTCCCTTATTGTTGTTAGTGTAACCCCCTTATTGTTATTATTGTACCCTTGTAACCCCCATATTGTTATTATTGTGCCCTTAAATTATTATTGTTAGGTCGGCTAGGATTACATTGGGCCCCATGAACTCTATATATAGAAAGGAGGTTTTTTAATTTGAATCATCCAAGAATTGTTCATTCATGTAATGTATTGGAGGTTTCCCCCTCAAAGTGGCTTATTTCTAAGGCATTGATATCTCTTTTCTTCTCTTTTTGGAGTTGGTTTCACAACATTTTCAGATACCTATTTTTTCTGTTAGTAAGAGGATCTTCTTCTTCTAAAAGCATAATGGCTCTTCAAGACAAGCACAGGTTGTGCCAAGATAGTTTCTCCGATACCACTGTAATATTCCCAAAATGGAACAAGCAGCAATACAAAACAATACTGCTCAGAAATAATGCAGTTCAGCCAAATACATGCAGGAGGCCAATATGGAGACTCAATAATGTTATTTATAACAAAAAATCATGATTATATTGAAGCCCATACATTATAGCACAGAAAGTAGAGGACTTTATATGAATAAAAAGCTCAAAATAAGGTGTTGCAACCATATGATATGACTAAACAAGCTTGACAACGTTATTTTATTAGCTGAAAAGAGATGTATATTACAATTCAAATCTAGAGTAGATCTCTGTACCAAAAGATAGATCTATATCATATCTGTACACTATAGAGTCTCCTCTTTAAATGTCCCTTAGGGTTTTCAGCAGAAAATGAAGTACATGGAGTAGAAATGAGATCTAATGCAGTAGATCTATAGAATGATTCAAAAATACTGAAGAAAATACAAGATTCAAATCATATCTGAATATGAAATTGATTATATCTGTAATCCACGGATCACCACAGTAAAGGCAGATTCCCAACACTAGGGATGTCTCTCCCAAAAGTATGCCAAAATACCTTGAAACTTTCTCCTTGCAAATAATGTAGTTCTATAAGATGGACAGTGCTTTAGGCTCTAGAACATGGTTGGCCTGATGCCAAGATCTAAAAAAATTTCTCAAATCATCCAATACTCTCTTTCCAGGGGGACAGAAGACTCTCCCACTAAAAAGAGGCACTAGAATGGTCTAGAATTGAATAGATCTAGCCTCCACTTGTTGCAGCTTACAAATACAACCAAACCCTCAACAAAATCTGTGTTTTAGTTGGAACAAGAGCTTGGAAAAATGCCTGATAGTGGACAATAAATGCAAGACTCTACCAAGAGCTACTCAAGGATGGAGGTGGAATTCCCAACCAGGAACACCCAGTGATAAACAACATTATTCTCTATTAAACAGCCAAGAGAATAAGAAATGTATAAACAGACAAATTATTCAGAAATCATATGTTCATAAACAACCTTCTCTTGTTGTCCTCTCCTCATTTTATAAGATTGAGATCTTGCAAAACCCTAAACCATCTCAATGATTTAGCTTCTTTCACATGTGTAGCCTCCAACTAAAAATGTGATGTGCATCAATGGGGATTACTTTTTCTAGAAAACGTTGTTGATTTGGTTATGGTTGACCCAGTCAAATATCTCAACCCCTTTCACACATAAGGGCTTTTTATGAAAATATTCCAAATTTGTCTTTGTTCACATGTGGCATTGATTTATTCATTGTTTTAGGAGTTTTTATAATCCTCCCTTACACATTTATTCATGAAACAGAAAAGTAAAACAAAACTGAATATTCCCATTAGCTTGGGCTAATTAGGAATATCACATCCTTTGTGACCCCACAACCTCTCGTGGGTCGCGACCCCACGACTCAACAATATCACGACGTCGTAGCTTAGCAATCCACCGGCCGCGCCACCTGGTCGCACAGGTCGTTTGAGACCTACCACTTAGGTCGCACAGGTTGTAGATTTCCTCCTTCACCCCTGCGCTTACCTAATTGTCTACGAATTTACTTCCCATACCTTTGAGGGCCTTCAATGGTTTAGAATAGTCAATTTTACTGTCATATTGCTGCATTCGTGCCATCTATATTATCATGGGACTATTTTTTGAACATGATAAGGGACGTGGATGTGGAACTCAATTGCATCTCTATCTCTTCCCTATCAGGTGATATGGTTCCCCCAACAGTTAAAATATGACAAAAGAGTCTGGAGGTCAGTGTGCAAGAAAGCTACCAAACACCCCTGTTGACACCTATCTACAGGGACATGGCTTGTGTTTTTAGTAGAAATTCCAAAATGAAATGGTATGATGTCTACGTTTAATTCTCAAATCATGACATCCTAGAAGACTAGGAAGACTTCGAAGTGTACATAAGCATCAAGAGGTCAAAGCTACATCACATCACAACACACCCTCCCATCTTCTCATGCACAGAAGTCATCAACTGGATCTTGCACAGGACAAATTCTGTTGCGTGGGTCATAAGGGATCACTCTGTGAAACCATTCAACAACATCTTTGCCAAGGACACTAAAGTATGCTACAGGGAAAATTTTAGGGGCGAATTTTAGCCCAAAAGCGAATTTTAAGGGATTTTAAATTTTAATAGGGTGAATTTTTTATACAAAACCCATACACTCTATTTCATTAATATCAAAGAACCGAAATTTGCTTATAGACAACGAATGGAAATAACTAGCTAGGCGCCGGTAGCTATCTCTCGAGGAGAGATGGGCGCCTACACACTCGAACTCGAGTTACAATGAGGCTCGAGGGCCTATTTATTATTGAGTTGAGAAACAATGGGAACCCTAAACATCCAAAACCTAACCCTAGGAGATGAAGCGCCAAAACTATGGGCCCCGTTGGGTAAATTGGTGTTTCAACTTCCTAGGACTAACTTTGGCATACTATCTCCGTTTGACACACATGATACATCATTAGAAAGCTCTATCCGAGGAATACAATCCACCACGAATATCATTCTAAAACAAAAATGATATCTATAGGAGGTGCGACAGCCCAAAATTTCGTTTAGGGCCTCAAAACGACTCCGGAAGTTCAGGACCCGAAAAACTGCTAAAAATAGTAAGTTATGCCGAAACTGAAAAACTGAAAGAGACAATGGTGGGGGGCCAAGTGGAATAGGTGGGTGGCCACCAATATCCACCGGGATCATTCCTCCCCCCTTAGGAAGCAATGGTCCCCATTGCGTTAAGTTCCTCCATGAGATGAGGAAATTTCTGCTGAACTTGGTCCCTGGTGAACCACTTTCCTTGGTGCAGGAGTTGGCCAGCTTTGACAACCCGATACAGTTGGATCTTCTGTTGGCGAGTTTTCTTGATTTGCATGTCCATGATACAATCTGTGGTGGCCTGTTCCATGCAGTCTGGGTTTAACTCTGTTGGTGTGAGTTGTTCTGCAATGTCCGAGGTGCCCAGCAAAGGTGGAAAGTAAGGACGAAGGCGATCCACATTGAAGACTGGGTGCAGACCAAGGAATGGTGGAATACTAAGCTCGAAGGCATTGTTACCTACAGCCTTGGTGATGGTGTACGGCCCGTATCGGAGCGGGTGAAGCTTGCGGTGAGGTCCAGTGAGGCGCTCCTTCTGCAAATGCAGCCATACTTTGTCGCCCACCTGGAAGTTGTGTGGCACCCGGTGTTGATCATGGCGCTGCTTGTACTTCGCATTGGCTATGTCCAATATATCATGAACCTGTTGGCGGATGTGTTGAATGCGCTCGATGAAGCTACTTGCTTTGTCAACTTCAGACTGGACATGAGCTAAATCGGCCTGAGTAGCTGCAAATGGCATGGCTACGTCAATGGGACATAGTGGCTGGAATCCCAAGCCCACCTGGAAGGGGCTATGGCCGATTGAACTATGGAGAGCCTGATTATAACTATGTTTTACATAGGGGAGGCTCTCGTCCCATGTGCGTGGATGCTTTGAATTGTACATGCGCAGAATGTGTACAATCATTCTGTTGACGACCTCTGTCTGGCCATCTGTTTGGGGATGGAAAGCCGTGGACTTGGTGAGCTTTGTGTCCATCATTGACCAGAGGCTGGACCAAAATGTGCTAAGGAACCTACTATCTCGATCTGATATGATAGACTGTGGGATCCCAAAGTGCACCCATACTCGTTCAAAGAAGAGTTTAGCAGTAGCTTCTGCTGTGATATTCTTCTTACAGGCCGCCATAATGGCCATCTTCGAGAATATGTCAACGACCACGAAAACACAGTCATTGCCATTCTTAGTAGAGGGCAGGCCCGACATGTAATCCATGGAGATGGATTCCCACGGTCGACTAGGGGTAGGTAGTGGAGTATATAGGCCTTGCTTCTTGATGGTCGGTTTGGCAATGGCACAAGTAGTGCAGGATCTGATGTGCTTCTCGACATCCTTTCGAAGGTTCGGCCAATAGAAATACTTCTGAAGTATTGCTACTGTTTTCTCGACCCCGAAATGCCCAGCGACTCGACTGTAGTGTGCTTCCCATATCATCTTGGCACGCTCGCTTGAAGGAACACAAAGGTGTCCCAGGTGACATAAAAGTGCATCTTTGAGGTGAAAATTTGGAACTTGCGTGCCCCCCAAGAGTGCCTTGTAAGTGTGGCCGAATTCTGGGTCACTCTCATAGAGAAGCGGCCAATCAGAAGTCTCGTGCCCACAAGAGTTGAGTACGGTGGTGAGCGCCACGATCGGTGGTCGGCTGAGGCAGTCTGCAACATTATTGGTGCTACCCTTCTTGTACTTGATGTTCAAATGCAACTGTTGCATATATGTGGACCACTTCTGATGGCGATCATTCTGCAACTTCCCTTGTGTCTGTATGAACTGCAGGGGCCGGTGGTCTGTGTGGATGATCGTTTCCTTCCCCAAAATGTAATGCTTCCATTGTCGACAGGCTTGCACAATGGAATACATTTCTTTGTCATAGGTGGGATACTTGCGAACTGTCTCAGACAATGTCTCACTGTGATATGCCACTGGATGTCCCTGTTGAGTAAGAATTGCCCCAATAGCATAGTCAGAGGCATCTGTCTCGATCTCAAACGGCTGTTGCAAGTCTGGTAAGGTGAGCACTGGGGCAGAACAGAGGCGATTTTTCAATTCTTTGAACGCCTTCTGTTGAGGTTCCGACCAAAAGAATTTTTCTCTCGCTCCTCCTTTGGTGACTTGACTCAAGGGCCAAGTGATATGAGAGAATCCCCGCACGAATCTACGGTAGAAATTAGCAAGACCCAGAAAGCTGCGAAGCTCTGTTATAGTAGTCGGGGCTGGCCAATCCCGAATGACTTGGATCTTGGCTGGATCCACATGCACCCCCCTTTCATCAATAATGTATCCCAGATATTGAACCTGGGTCATGCCAAACATGCACTTCTCCAAATTGGCACACAAATTGTGTTGCCGCAGTGTTTGGAGGACTTGTCGGATGTGGTGAAGGTGCTCTTCCCAAGTCTTGCTGAAGATCAGAATGTCATCCAAGTACACCACTACAAATGAGTTGGTGAATGGCCGCAAGATGTCGTCCATCATCCTCATGAAGTTTGCGGGAGCATTCGTCAACCCAAAAGGCATGACTAGCCATTCAAAAAGGCCTTCCTTGGCTTTGAAGGCAGTCTTCCACACATCAGAGGGTTCAATTGGTACCTGGTGATACCCAGACTTTAGGTCAATCTTGCTGAAATATTTTGCACCTTTGAGTTGGTCCAGAAGGTCATCAATCCGTGGGATTGGGTACCTATTCCGGACAGTGATCTTGTTCAGCGCCCGATAGTCAATACAGAGTCTCCACGTCCCATCCTTCTTCTGTACCAACACGATCGGGCTCCCACAAGGCGATGAACTTGGTCTGATGTGACCTTTCTGCAACAGCTCCTGAATCTGCCTCTTGATTTCATCATTCTCCAGAATAGAGCGCCGATAGATCGGTCCATTAGGTAGCGGCGCACTGGGGGTCAGATCAATCGGGTGCTTGACCTGACAGTGCAGAGGAACCCCTGTGGGTGAGGTGAATATGTCCCCGTACTCCTCCACAACCTTATCCATTTGTTGTTGTTGTGCAGAGGAGCCCTGTCTGGAGGTCGTGGCCACAGTCTTCTTCTTGCCCTGGGGGCGGATCATCAAGAAAATGAATTTCCTGGTTTGGGAAATGAGCTTACTGCATTGTTTTGCAGTAACCAAAGAGATAGCGGCAGGAGGTGGTACCTCTGGTATCCTGTACAACTTATTTCCCAAAGTAACAATAACAGCACGAGGTCGAGACTCATACACAGCATGACGCTTCCACAAGTATGGTTGTCCTAATAATACATCATAAACATCAATAGGAGCAACGTCACATAATACCTCATCCGTGAAGGGCTTGATGCTATAGGGAAGGCGGCACTGCTGGCTGACGCGGAGATCTCGTCCTTGGTGAAGCCACCCGATGGTGTATGGATGTGGGTGAGTTGTGGTTGGCAAGCCCAACCGCTTCACGGCGTCTGCTGAAATGAGGTTCTTTTGGCTCCCATTGTCGACAATGAACTGTACAGGGGAGCCCTTTACCCACATCTGGGAGTGGAAGAGACGTTCCTCCTCCTCTCGATCTTCCGGTTCCTCCTTCTGGACCTTTGTAGTGGCAACAGTGGCGTTGGGCTCCGCATCAATAATATGTTTCCCTTTTTCATTCCCCTTTTCAGGTTCTGATTCGGAGTTAGAGCATGCATCTGACTCTTCCTCCTTTTGGATCTTTGCAGTGGCAACAGTGGCGTTGGGCTCCGCATCAATAATCTGTTTCCCTTTTTCATTCGCCTTTTCAGGTTCTGATTCGGAGTTAGAGCATGCATCTGACTCAGAAGCCCTCATCTCAGCCACTAGCGACTGCTTGGCCCGACACTCACTTGTGTTGTGAGTGGAGCTCTTATGGAACTCACACCACTTTCCTGTGTCCTTCTTTGGCTTTGCGGTGCTGGTCTTTTCTTGTGGCTTCGATGAGTTGTCTTTAGCCGCCATGCCTTGGCTCGGTCCTTTGTTCTGCGGTTTGGAAGCACCTTTCCCTTGCTTTTGATTCGCAGATCCAAAGTCTCGCTTCTTCTGCTTTAATTTCTGCTCAATCTTGGCAGCATACCGGTATGCCGTACCAAGCGAGGAGATGTCGAGGAACTCCATTTCCTCCTGAATGTATCTGTGCAGACAGCTGCGATACTTTAGCACCAAATGTTTCTCTGAATCTTTGATACCCAACTTTGTGCGCAGGGTATGGAACAGATTCGTCAGCACATGCACATCTTGATCCCTTTGTTGTCGCAGCATGGTCCATTGCATGTACTTGTCCTCATAGCTCCCCACGGGATAGTACTGTTCCTTGACGGCGTCTCGGAAAGAATTCCAAGTTGGTACGGCCAAGAACAGAGAGGGTTCTGTCTGATCCTTGTTCTCACAGTAGGTTTCCCACCAGTCCTTAACATGGGGGGTAGCTTTGAGGAGTGCAAAAATAATCTTCTCCCGGTCTGAAAAGTCATGAACAGAGAAATATCCTTCTAACAGATTCAACCATCTATCTACGGCATCTGCGTCTATTTGACCCTCAAATATGGGAATGTCAAAATTTACTTGTACCTTAAAGGGAGTCGCAACTCCAGAGTGGCTACTGGATGCAGATGCGCCGCCGGTGGGCAGCCGTTGAAGGATCTGAGCAAAGCTATCCATCATCACGTTCCTTTGTTTTTCGAGGGCCTCCTCGAGCAATATTTTGATAGGATCTCCTGCTCCCTCATCTTTCTTTTCGTCCCCCATGGGCGTCCGTCGAAGTTTGCGAGGCTGATCTTGCAAAGGTTCCACCAGATCGAGCCCTAACTCCTTATACCCCGACCTCGTTGGGGACATGCAAAGAAGGATCGAGAAAAAGCAGACCGCTCTGATACCACTGATCCGGATTTATGCAAGAACGCAACAGAATAAACATATAAACATAAAGACAGAGATGCAGCGGAAATAACACTTCATTTCATTAATATCAAAGAACTGAAATTTGCTTACAGACAGAATGGAAATAAAACTAGCTAGGGCGCTGGTAGCTATCTCTGAGAAGAGATGTGGCGGCTACAGGCCTCTGAACTGAGTTACAAGGAGGCTCGAGGGCCTATTTATCATTTAGAAACAATGGGAAATCCTAAACAGCCAAAACCCTAACCCTAGGAGATGAAGCGCCAAAACTATGGGCCCCGTTTGGGTAAATTGGTGTTTCAACTTCCCAGGGGCGTAACTTTGGCATACGATCTCCGTTTGACGTGTACCATACCTCGTTAGAAAGATCTATCCGAGGACTACAAATTTGGAATGGGAAACATCGGTCCATGGACCCATGTTGCCCTCCGTTTTCCCAAAAAACGTCGTTTAGGGCCTCAAAACGGCTCCGGAAGTTTAGGACCCGAAAAACTGCTAAAAATAGTAAACTGTGCCGAAACTGAAAAACTAAAATAGACAATGGTGGAGCCCCAAGTGGAATAGGCGGGTGACCACCAATATCCACCTGGATCACGTTTTTAGTTGAATTAATATAAACCGTCGATCTGCACAAGATCAATGGCCATCAGGCAATCGGGTCTCCGCTCATAAGCCTTTCACTATTGTGCCCACCGAATTAATCTAGACCGTTAATTCCCCTTCTGATCCAATAGCCAGGATCTAATCACATCACCCATTTTCTGTCTGTCCACCAGGTCCCTAATCATTTCTCCGATGCTATCTCAGCCATCCATTCTATAGATCCAACGGCCAGGATCTATTCCACCATCCATATAAACATTTCATTGCCCCATTTTAAAACAATGCCGCTCCATCTTTCAATCACAACCGTTCATCCATAAGATCCGATGGTGGAGAAAAAACTCGATGGCCTACCCCCTCCCCGTGCATATTACCTCCCATCACACGAAACCCGCACCGTCAGATCTTCTGCCCACCGTCCAATGGCTGAGAATGCATATCGCAAATTTTTTTCACCTAGGGGTTAATGCCGAAAAGAAACGCGAAATTGGCGGTTTTGGATTTCCACGTGGAGATCGCTGTATGGTATTGCATTTTTTTTGGAAAACCATATACCACCCCAGAGCCCACACGAAAACCATTCCAGTTTTCTTCCTTACCTCCCTCCACATCGTAATCTCCCTTTTAATCATAGTCGTCAATTTGTTCTGATCGAACGACTCACAGTTCATCACGACCGCGTCCATTTTTTTTTCATCTAACCGCTCAAAAGACTCCTTCCACCGATATCCGCCGTCGATCATTTCAAACCAACGACCCTGATTTAATCTCATCTCCCATTCATCTAATCATCCAAACCGTTTCATCGATGGATCTCCACTGTAGACCACTGTTGTTTGATCTAATCTGACGGTCCAAAACCCACGACGCACTCAACCTTCATCAGACTAGATTTTTCACCTTCCACCATGGTTCTTCTACCTTTTTTCACTGCATCCACCATTTTTCCTCAATACCCTTTCATTCTCCTAGACCCTCTGAAACAATCCTCCTCACTGCCACAGGTTTTATTTTAATGAGTTTATTGTGGTTTGTAGGTTTTCAAAGGATGATAAGCCATATTGTCACTGTAGTCACTGTCAGGGTGATTTAGAGCGCAGAAAGACATTTCCAGAGCCAAAATCACAGAGGAGACATCCCTGGAGGGTTTAAAGCACGTTTTATTGAAATATCAATGTCATTAACCCTGATTCAAACCCTCCAGTGCCTTCCATAACCTTTATATTTACAAACACAGTCAGAAGTAGCAACAAAGAGTATCAGAAGAAGAATTAAATAAGATTAGTGCATAATATTGAAGACTAAGAGTCCTAATCCATGGTTACAGACATAAAGGATACAGTTCAAAGACGGAAGATGATCAAGGAGGCTTAATGAAGCCTAAAGCACACATCAAAGTTATATCAGTGCTTTCATATCAGCAGAATGTTCTTTTCTTAAGAAAGGACAAGTTCCCACGACATGTCCTATTCCACATCGAGCCCATAATAGTTATTATTCTGACAAAAAGCTCCTAGAACTGTCAGTGCATTAGCTACAAAGCATGGAAGACTTGAAAGGCAAATCTTCATCCTTTCTTGTCTCAGAGTACAAACAGAGTACCAATAGCTAGAAAGTACTTCAAGGAACATACTCAGGGAGTTAATATCAATCTATCGAAGTCCCCTATTTCATCTAAAGGGTACTAAAAGTCAATGTAAAGATATTAAGACAGAATGGGCTTCATAGACACCCCTCCCTCTGTTTTAATGAATCATTTAAGTTCTATCTACTACTACTATCACTCTTTCATCTACAAGAAATCACAAGAAATACATTGTAAACGTTGGTTGCTTGGATATTGAAAATCACTAATTGTAAGCTGTTTCACTGAGTTAGAGTTCTGTGAGTAGTAGTTTTAAATAGGATGGGAGATGATTTCTGGATGATATCAAGCTATTGGACAAGAATGTATGTGACTAGATTTTCTCTTATAATATGAGAAGTGTGTTCATTGGATCCTGATCTAAATTAGTGGTGATGTATTCTTTATTTGTTATTGTTTCCCTCTGTTTAACATCATGTTCATTTTCTTTGATAAGAAAACAGTAAATTTAGCTTAGGATATACTGCTGCAAGTACCCTAATGCTTACTACTTTTTATTATTTTTATGTTTTCTGCTAATTGTGTATCTTAGAACAAATTCATCATAATTTAACCAGTATAGAGTTTGGTCCGTCCATGCTTACTGATGTATGAATTTAGAGTTTGTTTCTTAGATGTTCTTGTTTGGTTTTGCTGAAAGAATAGGAGAGTAGGGAGATTCAGTGATTATTCCTGTTCCCTAAGTTCCCTATCCAACAGTTGGCCTTTCTAAGATCCCTTTGAGTTGAATGCCAAAACAGAGAAGGTTAAAAGTCTTTCTCTGATCTTACACTTCACTCTGTGTTTGACTTTAAATGTTTTTCCATTTTCTGAAGGTAGTCAGGAGGATTGCTGGATTGTTGTCTTCAAAGTTAGCCTCATTAGGAGTTTGGATCATAGAGGTATAAGGTATGTCCTATCCCTAGACCTACTCCAAAGTGGTCACCTTGGAATGTTTTCCTTGTCATTCCCTTTCATTTCCTTATTGTTTCATCCCATACTATCATCTTAAGAGATCCTTTGTTTTAGACGACTAGCCCTTTGAATGCCTTGGATATTTGAATTACAAGTAAACCCTTTTATGACCCCATTGACCAATGGACTTGCATTCTCTTTGAATTATCTCCCCATTGCGAAATTGCTTCTCTACTCATTCCTTTACCTTACATTGGACCCTTCTCTCATGTTTCTCAACCAAACAAAAAAACAAAACAAAACAACAACCCTTGTGCCCTATAACTAGCCTAACACCTTAAATTGACCTTTAAAGATACATTATTTCTTTACCTTATAGAGAGATCCCTCTCTGGATCTAGGAGGGCTAGATCCTGAGATCCAAAAGTGGTTTGATGTTGTCTTGTCATTTGGTATTTCCAGATTTTCCAAATCATAGGAACCACAACATAGTTAACACACATCCGTCACTTTTTATCCCAATGAATTTCTGTGTTTTCTGTTTTTGTATCTCTGAGAGATACTTCCATTTCTCTCAATCAAGATCAAATTTGGAAAAAAATCTCAAAAGGAAACATAGTTCATCTATTATACACAAAACCCATCTCTCATATTTTTGAGATTCATATTCATTTGTCTGAAACATCTAACGCAAAATGGTAACTTTTTATTTAAGCAGATTTCTGCATTCTTAGTTTTTGTATCTCCTTTTCTGGTCCATAATTTATTCTCTATCTTCAGGTGTCATAGACTGATTGTTCCACAGAATAAGCCAAGTATATGAGCTCTGATACCACTATAATATTCCAAATAGGAAAATACAATAATACAAAACACAATAAACTGGAAACTATGACAGTATGGAAATAAACTGAAAACACCATAAAAATAGACAGAAAAATTAAGCCATTTTATTAATATGAAGGTGAAAAAAATTCAGTAGTGCTTCATAATAGATAGCACTCAAGCCAGAAAAAGTGGGCTGGAATGGCCTCAAGCTCTCCCACTGAAAACATTTCTCTCTGCTGCGCTGTTGGAGCTCTCACTCTATGTTGTCGTGACAGAAATACTGTTGCTGGGTGAATAATACTGCATATATGAGGGTGCTCTGGTGCTCAGAAAAAAATGAGATTTAGAATCATGACTCTATGGAAAAAACCCACAATAAAACATACAGGATTTCCAGATTGGTTGACCTCGGAAAATCAGACTCCTAGGGTGTGCAATGCATAACTACGGGGTATGTTGGACTATGGGCTAGATTGAAATATAGAATAGATGAAAATAATCGCAAGCCCAACTATTCAAGGGTTGATCCCTTCAATGGATACCAAGTGGAAATGCTCTATAATTTCCCTCTCTTCTGCTGAACACTGCTACTGGACTGCGTAAGTCACTAAGTGACTCCGCAACACTAGAGGGTCTGCAACTGTCCTGAATGACAGATGATGAGATCAAATCACATGGTCAAAAAAATCCTCCCTTGAAGTTCCATGAAACTCCTGAATGAAGTCTCATAAAAAAATCCTCTCCTTAGCAGGCACTCAAAGTCCCCCGAGGATGAGGCTGGGATCTCTGCTTTGAGACACCTGTGTGCTAAACAACATAATAGACTTCACTAAACAACTGAACCATGTTGAAAGTCATAAAATACAATTCATAAACAATAATAAGAATGCACTATATGGATGCCATCTCCTTCCTTATATGCTTGTGAGCCCTCACTCCCTTGGCCCCACACAATAATGATGCTACTCTCATGGCCACTAACCTCCATTATGATTGCGCTATCTTGTTAGAAAATTAAATATTATGGAGCAATGCAACACATAAAATATGCGGAAAAATACAAGCAAAAAAAACACATAAAACCAGAGAGACATAGATATACGTGGTTCACCCAGTTTGGGCTACGTCCACCCCGAACAGCCAATCCTTCCTTTCTATTATCTAGCAAAAATGAAGAGACAAAACCTACAGCAGATCCGTTGTAATATCCTCTGTTCTCTCTCACAGTCTCCCTCTCTGTTTCTCGCTCTAAGAATACACACACAATGCACAGCCGCAATAAAATGCCCTCATAAAAGCCAGGGGTTTCCTTCTAGGGCAAAAAACCCTAATCTAAACATAACTTCTACCGTCAGATCATTTGCCTAATGAACGGCCCAGATTGACTAGAAATTACTATACTTTTATAAGGCAATTTTACATCTATTTTTAGCTTTGGGGGCGCTGCCCCCGAAAACCCCCGCCAGCGGGGGGCTCCAAAAAGTGCTGTCGCCCCCCCCTAGACCCCCCACAGCAGCGATTAATTACGGGAAGCGTTGCTGCCCCTTTTAAGGTACAAGGGTCCAATGCTGTGATACAAAGTAAACAAGATAATCAGGCTCCACACCCAACATATCTCCATTGTCTCCACTACCTCCATAACTGCGTTGTTGATTTGGTCAAATTGACCCCATCCACATGCATTGACCCACATTCACACCAAGAAGTGGTTTATTCATCTTGAGACTATCTAGATGCACTGATCCACATTCACATTAAGAATTGGTTTTATTCCTACTAAAGGGGTTTATGGGTCCCTTTACCCTCTTATTCATCTGTTAATTAATGAAGACAAAATTTAATATTCTAATTATCTAAAAGATAAATTAAGAATATTACAGTACTCCCCACCAAAACATTGGTTGTCCTCAAGCAACTATAAAGATGTGGGCCACCCTCTTGACCCAATGCAACTGAGACAAATGCCCATATCCCATACAAACCCCTCAGTGCAGCGATGACCCTATGTTGGGCTACTTGGAACAGACCCCTCAATGTCGGGATCCCAAATGGATCTCACTATACCTATCATCAATCAATCCTCTCGGATCCCAATTCATCCATGGCCAATCATCGCCCAAGTCCCCTAGCTCGGACTGCGCACTGCATCTGGCTATAGCTACTACCTCATGAGATGAAGATCTCTAGCATGCATCAATTCTCCATGGCCCCTAATATGCCGTAGATGTGACTATATAAGGTGCCCCACCAAATATGTACCAACTCATCACCCCTCTCCCCTGAATGAATCCAATTTTTATCCTACTCTCCCTAAGTTGGGATGGAATGCTAAAGAGTAGTCGACATGCACCCCACTAGAAACTGTAGTACCTATCATGTCTACGATTCCTTACTCTGATATGTACCTGATAAAGAAGATCATACCATCAATAGGATACCAAATCATGATCTCCCACAAATCTATCCTAGTCAAAGAATCCAATATGGTGATATCTGCATACAAAACATGCTTGGCATGTGGTCACCAACTCACACTCAACTCAAGCTGATTTGTCCCACCTATCAACGAGAACTACCTCAAAGGGAAGGCCCCTCTCTTTATAATAGGCTCAAGTGGGCAAGATGTACTACAAGCCCCATCGATATACTCCTAGAGAGTGGTGCTCCCTAAAAGTACTACAGTCCTGCTAATTGTATATGCATATACCAGCACCTCATCAATGCATCAGCCCAAATATGGATGCACCACCATCTCCAACATCTCCTCCACAATGGCTGACCCTAAGGTTAGCCACATATTTAGAGCTAGGTCACTGTGAGCCTCCATCTGTCTCTCCCCCAAAGGACTATCTTACATGATGTGCATAGAATCCTCCTCAAATTCCCCATGGTCTGCCATATGCTGCTAAGGCTGAATCATTTGACTCATCATCCTGAATATCTCTCATCGAGTCCTCTGACTTCTCACCCTGCATGATGGAAGACAAATTCGACCTACTGTCATCAACTCCACATGGTTGCTCATCCTCCCCAGAAGCATCCTCATTTGACCCCATGGACTCATCTGAAGAAGAGTCCTTGTCCTGGCATACAGAAGAAATGTCCCTCTACTCTACCTCTGCCACATCATCTGAATCACTCAAGCATAAGTGATCAGGCCTCCCTCTGCCTAGGATTTGTCGATAGCACCCTTGTAGCCTTGTCTCTGCTAAAAGTGGTGTCTCGATATGCTCAACACTATCCTCATCAATCCTAGGTGAGCTGCATCCCAAGGTACACCTAATGCCCATGTCCATAATTCCCCTTAGAGGTAATGCTCCAAGTGCTTTTTGCGCTGTATCATGGGTCACTGCATACCACTAAGTGTCTTCGCACTCCTCATCATGCCACTGTATGTTGGAACCTTCCCTTGTACACCACTAGATACTGCTAGTTATGGATATACCATCCGCTACTTCCTGTATCCTGCATGGGTCAAAAGATCCACCACCATACTAGTAAACCCCTCATGTGGTGGGCTACATCTCCCCATTTGCTCTAAAGGATCGTAGTGACCCGACTACTCATATGCCAATGAAAATGACATCACTTCTCATATACTCCATAGCTTAAGTGTAACATATACCCATGAGAGAGCATCATCTCTACGCACTGCCATGTCTGGTGGCCTACCGATGCCACCTCCTCTGACCAACTCTTGCTAATGTAGGTTAATCACCATATGACTCCATGCTCAGTCATTATGTTGAGATAGCTCTAGAAAAGGTTGTACCCTCCTTTCAAATCATCCTATCACTAGTGATGTCTAGGGCTCTGATAGAGATCTGAAAATGTGTGTGCGCCCAAACATCAGACCCATCGCACAATGAATACCATCACCTACTGTCTCTATCATGTGATGGTAAATCCCACCTAGATCCGAACAATAATTTGGCCTGCGTGTCCCTATGGTAATCCATGGAATCTTCTGAAATGGGGCCATGGATGTATCCAACTGCATAGCCTGCTCCATGGGGTACCAGCTCAGTACCTCTCACCATCCAACCTCGATAAAAGAATCAAATGCAAGAATTCCCACTCATAAAATAGTCCCTCCATCATGCGAGTGCCACACCTTGTCAATGTATGCTTGAAGGGGGGTGCTTTGATACTCCAATGTGCCCTCTAACTATACCATTAGGGAATCCAACCGTTCCAAATGTGGATCAATGTTTCCACTGATTCATCACAAATCATTCTCGTGCCATCCGGCTCCTCATTTTGTCATAAGATAGGCTCTCGTACTGATGTGGCCTTCACCTTCAAAGCTAGAAGATCAAGCTGAAACTGATACGTTGTTGTATGCGACCATCGTCCAATACCTTTGTATCTCCTAGCACCTCCTCAAGGGATAGCCCAAAGGATGGCTAAACACCCTCATCCATAGATACTCCTATATGCAAGGCATGCTCACTAGTCAGTTGAATGTGATTGTAATCTGATAATTCTACCACAAACCTAGAGGCCTCTGTACCTATCGGCTACTCAAAAATGGTGGACTTTTCTTCCGATGCCTCATCAACCTGTGATGCACTGTTATCATCAGAGAACTCTATCAAAACCCCAGATACCCCATCAATGGATACCTCAACAATGGGTGGCGTCTCATCAACAAGTGTATGCTCAACTATCTCCTCCCAAGTCTTTTCTGTACTCTTTGATGACCCATCAAAAGTAGGTAGAAAAAGTCTACCCACGGTATGTTGTAGGTCATTGTCCTGCATGTACCCTCTTCCTCTATTGTAGCTGCGAGGTCTTCGGTTTTCCTTAATCTGGAAAAATTCTTGGAAATTTAGATGTTATTTGAATCTTTGAGACTGAGATTCATATTCTAGAAAATAATCACTCAGAGCCTCCTGCTTTTGTGGTCCTCCAGCCCCATTTCCTATTGCTAGGAAGGTAGACATAGTGGAGCGCTATGAAACTTGTTTCACTACTTGTAGCTCATACCAATGATGTGAAGTACCATACCTTTCTCCATTTTGAAACCCTCTCGGGGTTTCCCTTTGTTTCTTTACTCTCATCTCCTTGATCTCTCTGGCGAGATCCTGCATAATTCTAAGGAGGAGATTGTCAAACTCCTTCCCATAAACTTCCTTTTCCATTGGAGACTCCCTTTATCCTCCTCCACTAGAACACAAATTTTTTTTATTTTTTTTTCGGATGTGAACTCTAAAACAAGTTGAATCTGGTATTGCAATTAGAAGAATTTGAAAAATGGCCACCACAGCAAGTCTGAGAAAAGCGTCTTGAGAGAATTTTTTTTTTCTCTCAATCCATACCAAATTGGGAGAAGCTGCTCATTGAGAAATAGAATTGGCCCGTTATCCACAAAACTCATGTATCATATATTCGAGATTCGTCTTCATTTTCCTGTAATAGTTAACAAAAAACCGTCATGTTTTATCCCAATTAATTTATGCGTTTTCTATTTTTGTATCCCTTAGAGAAGCTTCTGTTTCTCTAAATCCAGACTAAATTTGCATTCTCTATCTTCGGGTGTCATAGACCGTTTGTTTTTGAGGCTTAGTCAAGTCTATGAGCTCTGATAGCACTGTAATATTACCAATAGGAAAATACAGTAATAAAAAACACAATAAAATAGAAACTCTGGCAATATGGAAATAAACTGAAAACACCATAAAAATAGACAGAAAAACTGAGCCATTTTATTAATCTGAAGGTGAAAAAAATACAACAGTGCTTCAAAATAGATAGCACTCAAGCTGAAAAAAGCAGGCTGGAATGGCCTCAAGCTCTCCCACTGAAAACATTGTTGTCTGCTGCGCCGCTAGAGCTCTCCCTTTGCGCTGCCCTGTTGGAAATGTTGCTGCTTAGTGAATAGGACTGTGTAGATGAGGGTTCCCTCGTGCTCAAAAAAATCTAGGATTTAGAATCTAGACTATATTTCAAAAACCCAGAATAACCCAGAAAGGATTTCCGAATTGGCTGACCTTGGAAAATCACCCTCCTAGGGTGTGCAATGCATAACTGTGGGGTATGCTAGACTATGGGTTGAACTGGAAGATAGAATAGATGCAAGTACTCCCAAGCCCAAATATTGAAGGGCTGATCCCTTCAATGGATTCCAAGCAGAAATTCTATGGAATTTCCCCCTCTTCTGATGAACTCTGCTACTGGACTACGTAAGTCACTACGTGACTACATAACACTAGAGGGTCTACAACTGCCCTAAATGCTAGATGATGAGATCGACTCACATGGACAAAAAAACTCTTCCCCTAAAGCCCTATGAAACTCTTGAATGAAGTCTCCTAAAAAACTCCACTCTTGAGCAGGCACTCGAAGTCCCCCGAGGATGAGGTTGGGATCTCCACTCGGAGACACCCATGTACTAAACAACACAACAAACTTCACTAAATAGCTGAAGCGTCCAGAAATTCATAAAATACAATTCATAAAAAATAATTAGAATGCCCTCTTTAGATGCCATCTCCTTCCTTATATGCTTGTTATCCCTCACCCC
Organism: Pinus albicaulis; assembly: GCA_034641835.2. Classification (NCBI taxonomy): domain Eukaryota; kingdom Viridiplantae; phylum Streptophyta; class Pinopsida; order Pinales; family Pinaceae; genus Pinus; species Pinus albicaulis. The sequence goes on along the minus strand of CM076579.1, from coordinate 395,979,940 downwards.
CTTGGCCCCACACAAGAATGATGCTACTCTCATGGCCACTAGCCTCCATTATGACTGCGCTATCTCCATTGTCTCCACTACCTCCATAACTTCACTGTTGATTTGGTCAAATTAACCCCATCCACATGCATTGACCCACATTCACACCAAGAAGTGGTTTATTCATCTTGATCCCATCTAGATGCATTGATCCACATTCACATTAAGAAGTGGTTTTAATCCTACTAAAGGTATTTATGGGTCCCTTTACCCTCTTATTCATCTATTAATTAAGGAAGACAAAATCTAATATTATAATTAGCTAAAAGATAAATTAGGAATATTACAGTCCTCCCTGCCAGAATGTTGCTTGTCCTCAAGCAACTAAAAATATGTGGGCCACCTTGTTGACCCGATGGAACTGAGACCAATGCCCATATCCCATAAAAACCCCTCAGTACGGCTATGCCCCTGTGTTAGGCTACCTGGAACAAACCCATCAATTTCGGGATCCAAAATGGATCTCTCACCATACCTATCATCAATCAATCCTCTCGGATCCCAATGCCTCCATGGTCAATCATCTCCCAAGTCCCATAGCTCGGACTACACACTGCATCTGTCTATAACTACTGCCTCACGAGGTGAAGATCACCAAAATGCATCAATGATCCATGGGCCCTGCTGTGCTGTAGATCTGACTGGATGAGCTACCCCACAAACTACGTACCAACTCATCAAATCTCTCCCTTGACTCAATCCAATGTTTATCCTACTCTCTCGAAGTCGGGATGGAATGATAAAGAGTAGTAGACATGCGCCCCACTACCAAATATAGTACCTATCATGTCTATGAGTCCTTGCTCTGCTATGCACCTAATAAAGAAGATCGTACCATCAATAGGATACCAACTCATGATCTCCCGCCAATCTATCCTGGTTGGGGAATCTAATGTGGTGATATATGCATACAGAACATGTCTGGAGTGTGGCTGCCAACTCACACTCAACTCAAGCTGCTCTGTCCTGCGTGTCAATGAGAATTTCCTCACAGGGTAGGCCCCTCTCTCTTTATTAGGCTCAAGCGGGAAAGATTTACTGCAAGCCCCATTGATGTACTCCTGGAGAGTGGTGCTCCCTGAAAGTACTGCAGTCATGCTAAATATATATGCATTTACCGACACCTCATCAATGGGTCGGCCCAAGGATGGATGCACCACCACCTCCAATAGCTCCTCCTCAATGACTGACCCCAAGGTTAGCCACATATCTAGAATTGACTCACTGTGAGCCTCCATTTTTCTCTCCCCTAAAGGACTATCATACATGATGTGCATAGAACACTCCTCAACTGCCCCATGCTCTGCCATATGCTACTCAGGCTGAATCATCACAAGTGACTTATCATCCTGAATATATCTCATCAAGTGCTCTAACTGCTCACCCTACATGCGGGAAGACAAATCTGACCTACTGTCATCAAATCCAAATGACTTCTCATGCTCCCCAGAAGCATCCTCATTTGACCCAATGGACTCATCTGAAGAAGATTCATCGTCCTAGCATATAGAAGGAATTTCCCTCTACTCTACCTCTGCCACATCATCTGCATCACTCAAGCATGAGTGATCAAGTCTCCCTCTACCTCAAATCTGTCGATAACACCCTCGTAGCCCTATCTCTGCTAAACGTGGTGTCTCTAGATGCTCAATATTATCATCATGAATCCTAGGTGAGCTGCATCCCAAGGTACACTTAATGCCCCTGTCCATAAGTCCCCTAGGAGGTAACACTCCAAGTGCTTGCTACGATGTATCATGGGTCACTGCATACCACCAAGTGTCTTTGCACTCCACATCATGCCATTGTATGCTGCAACCTGCCCTTGTACACCACCGGATACCGCCAGTTACAGCTATACCATCCTGTACCATCCTATATCTTTCATGGGTTAAAATATCCACCACTCTGCTAGTAAAGCCCCCATGTGGTGGGCTACATCTCCCCATCTACTCTAAAGGATCGGAGCGACCCGACTCCTCATATGCCAATGACAATGACATCACTGCTCCTATCCTCCATAGCTCAAGTGTACAATATAACCATGATAAAGCATCATCTCTACCCACTGCCATGTCTAGTGGCTTGCCGATGCTACCTCCTCCGACCAACTCTTGCCAATATAGGCTAATCACCCTATGACTCCATGAACGGTCGTTATGCTAAGATAGCTACAGAAAAGGGTCTACCCTCCTATCGAACCATCTTATCACTATGGATGTATGGGGATCTGATAGATATATGAAAAATGCGTGTGTGCCGAAACATCAGACCCATCGCACAATGACTACCATCACCTACTAACTCTATCATGTGATGAGAAATCCCACCTGGATCCCAAAAATAATCTACCCTGCATGTCCCTATGGTAATCCATAGACTCTACTGAAATGTGGCCATGGATGTATCCAACAGCCTAGCCTTCTCCATGGGGTACTATATGAATACCTCTCACCATCCAACGTCGAGAAAATAATCAAATGCATGAATCCCCACACATAAAATAATCTCTCCATCATGCGAGTGTTGCACCCTATCGATGTATGCTTGGAGAGGGGTATTTTGAAACTCCAATGTGCCCTCTAACTGCCCCATTAGGGAATCCAATCGTTCCCCAATGTGGACAAATTTTGCTGCTAACCCAACACAAACCACTCTCATTCCCTCTAGCTCCTCATTCTGTTGTAGGATAACCTCTCTTCAGTGATGTGGCCTTCACCTTCAAATCTAGAAGGTCTACCCGAAACTGATGGCGTTTCTATGTGGGACCATTGTCCAATACCTATGTATCTCCTAGATCCTCCTCAATGGATAGCCCAAAGAATGGATACACACCATCCTCCATAGATACTCCAATACACATGGTCTAGCTGCGAGGTCTTTGTTTTCCCTTAATCTGGAAAAATTGTTGGAAAGTCAGATGTTCTTTGAATCTTTGAGACTGAGATTCATATTTCAGAAAATAATCATTGAGAGCCTCCTGCTCTTGTGGTCCTCTAGCCCCATTTCCTATTTCTAGGAAGGTAGGCATAGTGGAGCACTGTGAAGCTTGCTGCACTTCTGGTTGCTCATACAAATCATGTGAAGTACCATAAATTTCTCCATTTTGCAACCCTCTTGGGGTTTCCCTTCATCTCTCTACTCTCATCTCCTCGATCTCTCTAGCGAGATACTACATAGTTTTGAGGAGGATATTTCAAAAATCCTTCCCATAACATTCTTCTGCCATTGTAGACTCCCTTTATCCTCCTCCACTGGAACATAATTTTTTTTCTGGATGTGAACTCTGAAACTAGTTGAATCTAGTATTGTAATTGGAAGAATTGGAAAAACAGTCACCACAACAAATCTAAGAAAAGTGTCTTGAGAGAACCTTTTTTTTTCTCTCAATCCAGAATAAATTTGGAGAAACGACTCATGGAGAGATAGAATTGGTTATTTCTACCCAAAACCCATGTCTCATATTTGTAAGATTCATCTTCATTTGCTCGAAACAATTAACGCAAAACCGTCACTTTTTATCCCAACTAATTTATGTTTTTTCTATCTTTGTATATCTTAGAGAACCTTCTATCTCTCTCAATCTAGACTGAATTTGGAAAAATGGGTCATAAAGAAACATAATTGGTCTATTCTACACTAAACCCATGTCTCGAAATTTTGAGATTCACATTCATTTTCCCGAAACATCTAATGCAAAATCGTCACGTTTTATTCGAGCAGATTTCTGCATTTTGAGTTTTTGTCTCTCCTTGTCTGGTCCGTAATCTATTGTATATATGGGGTGTCATAGACCAGTTGTTCCTAAGGCTGAGCCAAGTCTATGAGATCTAATATCACTATAATATTCCAAATAGGAAAAGACAGTAATACAAAACACAATAAAATGGAAACTACGACAATATGGAAATGAACTCAAAACACCATAAAAATAGACACAACAACTGAGCCATTTTCTTAATGTGAAGGTGAAAACAATAAAATAGTTCTTCAAAATAGATATCACTCAAGCCAAAAAAATTGGGTTGGAATGTCGTCAAGCTCTCCCACTGAAAACATTGCTCTCTGCTGCCCTGTTGGAGCTCTCCCTTTATGCTGCCCTGCTGGAAATGCTGCTGCTTAGTGAATAAGACTGCCTAGATGAGGGTGCTCTATTTCTAAGAAAAATTTGGTATTTAGAATCCAAACTCTATGGAAAAAACCGAGAATAACCCAGAAAGGATTTCTAGATTAGCTGACCTCGGATAATCACCCTCCTAGGGTGTGCAATGCATAACTATGGGGTATGCCCGACTATGGGCTGAACTGAAAGATAGAATAGATGCAATTACTCCCAAGACCAAATATTGAAGTTATGATCCCTTCAATGGATTCCAAGCATAAATTCTATGGAATTTCCCCCTCTTATGATGAACTATGCTACTCGACTGCATATGTCAGTGAGTGACTGCGCATCACAAGAAGGTGTGCAACTGGTCTGAATGTCGAATGATGAGATCAGCTCACATGGACAACAAAAATCCTCCCCTGAAGCTCCGTGAAACTCTTGAATGAAGTCTCCTAAAAAAATCCTCTCCTGAGTGGGCACTCGAAGTTCCTTGAGGATGAGGTTGGGATCTTTTCTTAGAGACACTTGTGTGCTAAAAAACACATCAGACTTCACTAAACAGCTGAAGTGTTCAGAAATTCATAAAATAAAATTCATAAACAATAATCAAACTCCCCTCTATGGATGCCATCTCCTTCCTTATATTCTTGTGAGCCCTCACCCCCTTGGCCCCACCCAATAATGATGCTACTCTCATGGCCACCAACCTCCATTATGAATGTGTTATATCCATTGTCTCCACTACCTCTATCACTATGCTGTTTATTTGGTCAAATTGACCCATCCACATGCATTGACCCATATTCACACTAAGAATTGATTTATTCATCCTGAGCCCATCTGGATGCATTGATCCTGTAATATCCCAAAATAGGGATTTTATACAACAATAAGAATACCTTAAGGTATTCAAAATTTGGAGAGCAGAAACTGATCAAATCATATAGTGTATTTAAACATATAGCTTCCATAGAACAATCACAGCAACAAACTATTCCTTTTTACAATTTCACCAGGTAGGGAAAAGCAGCAGTTTTGGCTCCAAAAACATTATTTTCTGAATATTGAGTTATAACAATGAAAAATAACAGTTGTATCCCTTAGAATATACAATATATGACATGCATGCAAAATAGTTTCAGAAAAAAATTCCTTTGGCCTAGTTAAACATGCCTCCCATGCTCAAATAACTTAAAATTGACAAAACCCTAAGACTGCAAAATACCGGAGTTGCTGCATAAGAGACTATGCAGTCTAATGAAGGTAAAAATCAAAAAATAGAGAAAGAAATTAGATCTTCTTATTATATTACTCAACGGGGCATAAAATCAGAGATCTAATCTCTTTTATATAGATCCAAGAAGACCCGACAAAGGTTTCTTGACAAAAAAGATATACAAGAGAAATATACTACAAATCTGTGGCTGAATCATGCTGTATAGCTGAAGCTATGCATAATAATGGCTGAAAATAAAAAGAAATGGCTGCATACTCTTCTTCTAGCTCTCCCAAAGAAAGTTTGATCCTCCTCTTGGGAAACTAGCTCCTCAAAATGGGGTTTTGACCCCTCCAGCTGCACACCTTAAGAAATAACGCAATTTTCTGAAGGGACTACGTTTTTACTGAAGGTAAGTTCTTGGCCCAATACCAGGTAGTGGAAAATTCAGATCAGAAATATCCTCTTATATTTCTTAGACAAGATCTCCAAAAAAGAGTAGGGAATCCCCACCCGGGAAAACCCTTGCACTAAGAAGTGCAACAGCTTAGCTAAATAGCCAAGTATGCAGAAAGTCTAAGAAGACCACATAAAAATATAATCTCCAATATTTTCATATTCTTGCCATCTCTTTCATTATATAATTGATGAGCTTCCTCACCAAGGGTCCCACCCACTATGAGGTTGCTTCCATGCAAAGGATTCTCCACTCAAACTGCGTTGTCCATCAAGGTGGTTCAATGTATCTAGACATCTTTGTTGACTTAGTCAACCTTGACTGAATATTCATGCCCTGTTATTTTTCACACTCAAGGTGCCTTCATTTTGACTAGCTGGATTGATCTCTATTCACATTGAGCTGGCTTTATTTAGGATCCACTTCTTTGAGAATAAATCATGTTGACCTGGTCAAAATTGACCTTGTCCACATAGTCTAGACCTTTTTCACACAGGTGGATGCTTGATCTAGTTATTTCATGATCCCTTTTCACATTAGGAGGGATTTTTATTCATATTTGAGAAAATTATGAGCCTCCTTGCCCATTTATTCATCAATCTAATTTTTAAGAGAAAAATTGATATTCCCATTAACAGAAGCTAATTTAGGAATATTACAGTCTCTCCCTCCCAAATTTTGATTTTCCTCAAGCAACTACAAGGGTGCTGCAAAATCTTCCCTCCTCTTGTGGCCCTTTCATCCAATAGTCTCCTCCATTGCTTCATAATTTCTGCAAAATTTCCATCTCCCAATGGCTCCTCTCAAGTGTGCAAGTTGGCCTTTGGTGAGTAACCCCAAGGGCCTTCCTTATAAAAGAATGGAAGGTCTATGCGGAAACCTCCTTGCTGATCCATGGCCTTCTCAAGATTGAAATGATGACAATCATGGGGAATTTCATCATCAATGAAGGTCTCCCTCTTCCATGCTATCATCCAAATAAAATGAATCACCTTCCAGCTTGGTAATTCATAAAAAATCTCCTCCCAATTGCTCATGACAGGCATGCCCCAAGTGCTCCAACCAAATGTATGGTCCCCATCATAAAGAAACAAGTGGTATACAATGGTGGCCATATATTTTCCCATGCTCCCCTTAGAACATGTAGTGCAGAAAATGTAGGGACTCTCTTCCCCCAAGGGCACATCCAACAAGTGCCTCTCCTCCGGCCATGCCTCCAACAAAGATAAGAACATCTTCAACATATGGGATCATAAGTAAGATCATGCTAGCTTCCATATACAATAAGGAAGAAGGAAAATGGTCCCTCATGTGCAACCAACGCAATTTTCCTCCTAACTGCCATAAAATATGATATGACAAGTGTTCTCCCCAACACTTGTTTGCTGCCCCATCCTTCTTGCATGCTTGGAGAAGGCATATGATGGTTGGTGTTAATTAATCACACCATGAAGAGTACATCACCTCTCTAAGATCTCCCAAGGAATGGCTAGCATCACCATTGTTCATGGCCCAAAGTGGATCATGAAGCCCATCAGAAAAAGTGCCCCCTCTTGGAGCCAAGACCTGCACATGAGTGTTAAGAAAATGAAAGTATACAACAAATACATCATGAGGTTCAACAACACAATTTTTATCATACACTTGATTAAAATCAACAAGGTGGCTGATGGATGAGCTCCCTCTCACACTCAATAAATTGTTGAGATTCAACTAGATGATGAGCTTAGTGAAAAGAGTCGCCTTCACTAAGTGGGCCCGCAGGCTATTTTTGGCGCAAAGTCTATTTTTAGACATGTCGATCATATTCTATGAGTTGCAGGATGCTATTTTTGGATGGTTTTTCAAGTTGGAAAAATATATGGATTTCTATTTTTAGACATTTTGGGCAGAGTCTATTTTTAGATTGCCAGTCTAAAAATAGATATATCGAATATTATTAGCTCTTAATAATATTTGGACTCTAAACATTATCTTATTCTCTTGCAGCACTTCAGTTAAGTGCACAGATGTGGCACAGTAGCTGACGGAAGGAATTACGATATTTCTAAGGGTTTACTGGAGCTAATGCATGAGGACTTCAGTTAGAACTCATGTGACAGAGTTTGGTGGAGTTATAGAAGTAGTTGGTGGAGTTGTATTTAGTTTAACTCAGTTAGACTCAGTTGAGCTAGTTGTATTTAGTCTAATTGATTGATACACTAGTGAGAGTGGTTTTAATTAATTATTTAATTAATTCACTAAATAATAACTCATTAATCAACTGAAGAATACATCAGTTAACTACAATGCATGGCAGTTTCATTGGAGACCAGTGGAGAGGTAGGTGAAAGAGCAAGTGTGACTATCAATTGTGACAATAGTGATGCATTGATTTCATCCAACACTCAGTGGAGATGCTAATGAGGATTTCATGAGAAAGGCTGGCTGAATTCGAGTTCATTCAGAGCCATTCTTCAGTAGGGATTGCGCAGTAGAGGCAGGCTAGCAGGTGGCAGAGATCGGCGCATGGATTTGCAAGATCAAGCCTGATCAGTGTGTAGCGATTTTATTGAACTAAGATCTTGACATGTTCAGCTTTCTATGAGGATTGTTAAATGATATCTATGACATATATTATATATAGATATTTGGGGTTTTTAGCTTCAGGATTTTCCGTTAAACACTATTTTCATATGTGTGAATTTTTTATTGTTTCATGTCTGCATTGCAATTGATTTTATTTCCGCATGTGATGATCAATGGTGGAATAGATTTTGTATTGCACAGGAAGTTAACTTAGTGTTTGATCAGGAGAATATTGGATATATAACACATAATTTATATAATTTTTACATGGTATCAGATTATTTGATCATTGGAGTAGATTACAATTATTGAAGCAGTTGAGTTTTTGTGCTGGGGGAATTCGAATTTGTTGCAGTGTTTTCTGTGTCGAAGTTGAGCATTCATTGAAATGTCTTTCAACGGAATGCGATTGGAGTATGCCCTTGAGGGAAGCTCGAATTATATTTCATGGAAGGACAGGATGGAGACAGCGCTGGATGATAATGGGTTGAAGGAGTTCATAGATGCTGATATTTTAAAGCCCGGTTCTAGCAATGCAACCGCACTTGATGCATGGAAAAAGAAGACAAAAAAGTGTCGAAGAATTCAGTTGGAAGGTGTGAAGGACCACATTGTGTCCAGCCTTCATGGTAAAGCTACTCCATTCTTGATGTGGAAATATTTTCCAGAATTGTTCCAAAGCATAAGCGACTAGAGGAAGTTGGCGCTTAAAGACAAGCTCAGAAAAATAAAAATGGAGAAAGGCGACGGTATACCAAAATACCTCACGAAGTTTTTCCACTACAAGGATGAGCTGGGAAGTGTGGGGGTTACTGCTGATGAAGAAGAATTGGTGAGCTTGGCTCTCCTTGGGCTTTTGAGGAGTTGGCATAGCTACGAGGACTCTACCAATGGTCGGGAGAAACTCCCAGGATGGGAGCGACTTTGGTCGGATTTTGTGAAGGAGGAGATAAGGCGGGGTACCAAGGATGGATATTCATCAAAGAATGAAGATGAATAAAATTTCTCTTTGGCTGCCAAAGAAAGGAAATGGAAGGGAAAGAAAAATCCTTCTCAATCTAGTGCGAAAGGCAAGAAGCAGGACTTGTCCAAGGTTAAGTGCTTTCACTATCACCAACACGGACATTACGCCACTAATTTTCCACAGAAGAAGAAAAATAAGCAGGCTGTTGGATTTGCAGCTGGAGAGGCCTTAGCCTCACAGTTTGAGCTGGATTTTTTGTTGATCGCATACTTGGTTTCAAGTGTGATGGGATTAGTGTGGTTTCTTGAAAGTGTTGCATCTTTCCATATGACCGGAGACAAAGATTTGTTTAGTGATCTGGATGAGAAGGATATTGGAGTGCACATCGAGATGGGCGATGATGGTAGATACAATGCGACTGGTATCACGACCATTTCCTTTGCGAGGGAGTCTAATAAACCTTTCATATTGAAGGATGTCATGCATGTTCTAGGATTGAAGAAGAATCTGATCTCTGTGGCGATGTTGGAAGAGAAGGGTTATGATGTTGTTTTTAGCGAGGGAAAAGCCTTCCTGCGTAGTAAAACAACTGGTGAAACCCGGAGGATAGGGGTTCCAGTTAATAACCTTTATCAATTGCAGGTAGATGGCTGCACAACAATGGCAAGCAAAGCAGAAGGAGTGGTGAGCCAGGATGAGGGTGAATTGTGGCACAGGAGATTGAGCCATCTTCACCATGGCGCTTTGAAAATTTTGCAGCAGATTTCTATCGGGCTTCCCAAGGCTACACTTACGCTATCAGATTAGTGCAAGGGATGTACTTTGGGAAAAATTGTGAAGACCACTTTTCATGAGAAGGATAGTCGTGCCATGATGATCCTTGAGAGAATTCACACAGACGTGTGTGGACCTTTCTCAGTAGCTTCAACAACAAATCACAGGTATTATGTGATATTTGTTGATGAATTTTCTCATAAGTGCTGGATCTTCTTCATGCAAAAGAAGAGCGAGACATACTCAAAGTTCTGTGAGTTCAAGGCACTGGTTGAGAAAGAGTCGGGGAAGTAGGTGAAAGCTATAAGGAATGATAATGGTGGTGAATACATCTCTAGCGAATTCAAATACTTTTGCAGTGCAAAAGGAATTCGAAGAGAACTCATAGCGCCTCATAGCCCACAGTAGAATGGGGTCGTGGAGAGAAAGAACAAAATGATCATGGGTGCTGCACAGGCGATGTTGCATGATTAGGGCCTTCCCATACACTTGTAGGCTAAAGTGTGCAACACTGTGGTTTATGTGAAAAACCGTTGTCCTCATAGAGTACTTAGCATGAGTACACCCGAAGAGGCATTTTCTGGTAAGAAGTCTGATATTTCTCATTTGAAGATTTTTGGCTCACCTGTTTACATTCATGTGACGAAGGATGCCAGGAAGAAGCTGGAGCCAACCACAGAGGTTGGGATATTTTTGGGGTACACAGAAACACCCCACAATTATCATGTGTATTTTCCAGACAGTCAGATGACTGTTGTGCGACGGGATATCAAATTTCATGAGGAGAAAGCCATGAAGTTGTTGCTTGAGAGGGAGCTACACTTGCATGCAGATGAGGAGCTACTTATTCCTAAATATGAGCCTCAGGATGTGGATCAGCCATAATAGGAGGTTCATGGAGTGGAAGAAACCACTCATGCATCGCCAAACATCAGAGGGCGGAAGTGCACTATAGAAGCTGAGCGATTGAATCTTGATGCAGCACAGAATGTAGGAGCACCTACATCACAACGCAGACAAAGACAGTCACCTGACCAATTCACTGGATACATGGCTCTTATGAGCAAGTGTATCATGATAGAACCATCTTCTTTTGAGGAAGCTATGGAGGATCTCTCATGGGTAGATGCCATGGTGGAAGAGTATGATTCGATTGTCAGAAATAGTGCATGGGAGATTGTCCCAAGGCCAGACGGTAAATCAATGGTAGGTTTGAGATGGATCTACAAAGTGAAGAAAGCTGCTAACGGTAGCATTGAGAAGTACAAGGCAAGATTTGTTTCCTGGTGCTTCTCACAGATCGAGGGGATCGACTATGAAGAAAACTTTTCACCTGTCGCAAGGTATTCTTCCATACGGACCATCCTTACTCTCTCAGTGCAGATGGGTTGGCACATTCATCAGATGCATGTGAAGACTGCATTCCTCAATAGAGTCATTAAGGAGGAGGTTTACATTGAGCAGCCTGAAGGATTCAAAATCTTTAGCAGTGAGTCACATGTGTGTAGGCTCAAAAGAGTGATGTATGGGCTGAAACAAGCACCTCATGCTTGGTACACACGGATAGATAGTTATTTCACTGGACTTGGTTTCGCCAAGAGTGAAGCGGATCCAAACCTGTACCAGATTGTGGTGGAGGGTAAGTTTTTGATCATTGTACTTTATGTAGATGATTTAATAGTAACAAGTGATGGATTTTTGATATACTCATGCAAGGCAGATCTTGCAAAGGATTTTGAGATGAAGGACTTTGGCCTCCTTAAATATTTCCTGGGATTGGAAATTTGGCAGTGGAAGGGTGGACTATCTATGTCTCAAGGCAAGTATGCCCGGGAGATACTGGAGAAGTTTCACATGAAAGGCTGCAAGCCTATTGACACTCCTCTTCCTGGTGGTTGGAGGAAAGAGGATGCTACATCGGTAGAGGTAGTGGATGCCACTGTTTATCGATAGTTGGTTGGTTCACTCATGTATCTATTCAATACATGACCAGACATATGCTATGCTATTAACCAACTTTCACAAGCTATGGTTAATCCTACCAAGCTCTTTTGGAAGGTAGGAAAGCATGTCCTGAGATATCTCAGGGGCACATCGGGATATGGATTGTGGTACAGATAGTCGGATGGGTTGAAGTCGCATGGCTTCATGGATGCAGATTAGGTAGGGATCCCAATGGATAGAAAGAGCACATCTAGAGGGATATTCAGTATTAGATCTACAGAATTTTCTTGGTACAACAGGCAACAGAGATCTATGGCACTTAGTTCAGCGGAGGCCAAGTACATGGCAGCAAGTTTGGCTACATGCGAGGCTATATGGATGAGGAAGATCCTGGTCGGGTTGTTCGATTCACACTTAGATTCTACTGTGATATATTGTGATAATCAGAGTTGCATTAAACTCTCGATTAATCCAGCATTTCATGATAGATCTAAACATATTGACATCTGGTACCATCATATCAGAGATTGTGTGCAGCGGAAGATCATGTTGTTTTCTTACATTCCTATGGAGGATTAGGATGCAGATATTCTGACGAAGGCGCTCACCAGGAGAAAATTCGAATACCATAGAGACAGGATCGGGGTGGCAGATAATCCCTATCTTGTTGAGAGGGAGTGTTGAGAATCAACAAGATGATGAGCTTAGTGAAAAGAGTCGCCTTCACTAAGTGGGTCTACAGGCTATTTTTGGTGCAAAGTCTATTTTTAGACTATGTATATTTTTAGACATGTTGATCATATTCTATGAGTTGCAAGATGTTATTTTTGGATAGTTGGTCAAGTTAGAAAAATAGATGGACTTCTATTTTTAGACATTTTGGGTGAAGTCTATTTTTAGATTGCTAGTCTAAAAATAGATATGTCGAATATTATTAGCTCTTAATAATATTTGGACTCTAAACATTATATTATTCTCTTGAAGCACTTCAGTTAAGTGCACAGATGTGGCAAAGCAGCTGATAGAAGGAATTACGCTATTCCTGAGGGTTTACTGGAGCTAATGCATGAGGACTTCAGTTAGAACTCATGTGACAGAGTTTGGTGGAGTTATTATTAGAAGTAGTTGGTGGAGTTGTATTTAGTTTAACTCAGTGTTGTATTTAGTCTAACTGATTGATACAATTGTGAGAGTGGTGTGAATTAATTACTTAATAAATTTGCTAAATAATAACTGATTAATCAACTGAAGAATACATCAGTTAACTACAGTGCATGGCAGTTTCAGTGGAGACCAGTTGAAAGGTAGGTGAAAGAGCAAGTGTGACTATCAGTTGTGACTATAGTGATGCATTAATTGCATCCAAAACTTAGTGGAGATGCCAATGAGGATTTCATGAGAAAGGATGGATGAATTCGAGTTCATTCAGATCCATTCTTCAGCAGGGATTGCACAGTAGAGGCAGGTTAGTAGGTGGCAGAGATCAGTGCATGGATTTGCAAGATCGGGCCTGATTAGTGTGTAGCGATTGTATTGTACTAAGAGCTTGACATGTTCAGATTTTTATGAGGATTGTTACATCATCTATATGACATATATTATATATAGAAATTTGGGGCTTTTAGCTTCAGGCTTTCCCGTTAAACACTGTGTTCTTATGTGTGAATTTTTTATTATTTCATGTGTGCATTGCAATTTATTTGATTTCCGCATGTGATGATCAATGGTGGAATATATTCTATATTTTCCATGAAGTTAAAATAGTGTGTGATCAAGAGAATATTGGATATATAACACATAAGTTATATAATTTCTACATAAATAAAGAGGTGATAATGATAACTCTTCCCAAGAGCTATGTTCCTCCTCAACCAAAAAAAGATCCATGCACTTACTCATATGAGAATGCATCTCCTCTTTGAAATTTTCCCACATTAATCCATCTAACATAGTATGATATGTTCTAATGAAACTAGTGGGGTTTGAAAGCAAGACCTCATAGGTTGTGTTAAGTAGTTTTTTCTTGAGCTTGGACCCTTTAGTTAAGTAGATCTGATCATGAACATAAATGATTCCATTAACTACCTTATACTTTCCATCCATTGCTTGGCCATCAAGAAACTTACATGTAAATAGGTCCTTGGAATATTCCATCAAGAATTGGGACTCCCAATAAGGGTCTAGGCTTCCCAACATTGACAACGTTGTAGAAGTATGAAATGATCTATTTTTCATATGATGGATCTCCTCCTTGACATGATTTATGTCAAAGTCACATGTTGGAGTGTCCCCAACTTTCTTTTGCTGCCTCTCTTGCAACTGATCTTTCTCAAGATAAGATTGAAGTTTAGGAGGGTCACCCTCCTTTTGAAAGGTTCTCTTTCTCAAAAACTTCCATAGTTTTTCTCCTGCATACAAAAATGAAAATATCTTTTTGTTATGTTAAAAAATTCTCATTATATATTGGAGTATATTTTGCTACTCCAAAGCTATGGAGTAGCCTTTTGACACTATGCTCATATCAACACATATTTCTGAATCTATTCCCTCCAACGCAAATAGATGAATGGAAGATAGCAAGGTCAATTTCAGAAATTTTCTTAGCCTTCCATCAATTATTCTCAGCGTTGTAGTGGCTCCTTCCAAGGTTCCCTCTCTAGAAAAATATGTTGCTGCTGCATATAGTTGAGAGAACACTTTAGTCTTCCTCCAATCAGGAGGTCTTCCTGCTGAAATTCCTCCTTGCAAAGAGACATCAATGCTAGAGTAGGATGTGAATGTAGGTGGAAAAATTTTCTCCTACATTTATTGCATAGGTCCTATTGCCTTCTTTGTTCTTTCAAGATTTGAAATAGAGAAGGGTACATGTTTTTCATATTGTGATACCATTCCTCCTCTTTTCCTCATTTTATCCTCAAGATCTCATCATTTGAAAATGGTGGTACATGCTACTCATATGTTATGCCAAGAGCTCTATGTGTGAGACCCTTTGGAACTCCTTGCAAGAGTGAAAGGGTTTATTTCCTTGGAGCAAGTGCTCCATCCTCCTCTTCGTAAGGTGCTTGAGGTGCTATTATCATGATTGCGTTATTCTCTCTTGCCTTCCCTTTTTCTTCTTCAATAGTTGAAGCTGCCTTATCTTCAACAAGGGACCTTAGATCATGGTATTATTTTGAAGAAGTAATCTTCATGTCTTCCTTTTGAAGATAAAACCTTTCATCCAAAGGAGATCTTTCCCTTGGCAACATTTTTGAAAATTTTACACCCTCTTCAATAGTTTCCAAAAATGGAGTTAGATTTATAGATCCTTTCGACCTATGCAAAATTTTTGTTTGATATGGTTTGATACTTTAGTGTTTTACATGATTCTTCATCAAACATTTCTACTATTCTTTGAATAAACTGTGCATAAGTAGATGTATTTGCATTTCTCAAGGAAAAATATTCAAACAACCACCAAGCATAGGCCTTGCCCTCAAAATGAAACGCTGCTACTTTGATGGCTTCAAAATCTAAAACTTGATGTTGCTGCACAAAGGTGTTTAGCTCCTTCACCCAAGCCCTAGCTGGACATAAAGGTGATCCATCAAAAGTAGATAGAAATAATATACCCACACCATGCTGCTTCCTCTTTATGCTTCTGTCGTCCTTGATCTTGTAGAACCCTTGGAAATTCAAGTGGTCTTTGAACTCCTCAGATTGGGCTTCATATTCATGCAAATAATCTCCAAGAGTATCTCTCTATGGCACATCTCCTTTCTTCCTCTTCATGAAGAAATTGCTGATAGAATGTGGTAGATATGATGATATGGCTGAGTGCTCATATCAATAAGATGAGGACTTAGAACCTTCCTCTTTTGTAAATCCAGTTGAGGGATTTTCATGTTTTTCCCTCCTCATTTATTTGAGGCCCTTGCTTTCACCCTATAGATTTGGAAAGAGAAGTTTTGAGAATCTCATTTCTCCAGACAACAAAGGTTTGCTTTGATTTCTTCTGCAAATCTCCTCCTCCCCATGAGAATACTCCCATTAGGGGAATTTTTAGGTCTAAAATGGGCCTCCTAAGGAAATAATAAAATAATAGCTAAACCAATAAAACAATATTTATGAATTTGAAATTTACTTTTTGCACAACAATCCATGTAACCATAGTTAAATTCAATTCAAAAGTTGTACCAAAATAAAAATAATAAAAAAATTGTATTGATGTGACTATAAATAACAATGAAATTTTTAAGAAAAATTCATTATCATTGAAGAACTAATGCATTTGTCCTTTGTACTTAAATAACTTAAAATAAAATATAAATATAAATTTATAAATTCTTAATTATATTATATGTTATTAATTAAAATTTATGTTATTTAAATTGTATAATAATATGTAATTAATATATTATATAAAAATAATATAATATAATATAATATAATAAATGTATAGGGATATGCATTGTTTCTTTCAAGAAATATGAAATGACAATAATATATTTTTATTCAAAAAGTGTGAAATGACATTTATTATGAGTACTTTACTTTGACTTTAAAAGTATTTAGAGCACTACCATGGTTAACCATGAATTTTTATCCGCCAATGATAATGTGACAAGTAAGTATCTTTAACTCAAGCAATGCCACCTCAACCATTAGGGATGATGTCATCCCCTAAAATGTGATTGGCTCTCATAAAGTGAATTTTTGTTGTACATTTTCCTTAGGAAGCCCATTTTAGACCTCAAAATTCCCCTAATGATGATGCTTGAAGCTCACGGGTTGAGCCAAGATTGTTGTTGTGATACCACTGTAATATCCCAAAACAGGGATTTTCTACAATGATAAGAACACCTTAAGGTATTCCAAAGTTAGAGCATAAAGTGATCAAATCATATAGTGTATTTAAACATATATATTCCATAGAACATTCACAACAACAAACTATGCCTTTTTACAATTTCACCAAGTAGGGAAAACCAACAATTTTGGCTCCAAAAACGTTATTTTCTAAATATTGAGTTATAACAGTGAGAAATAATGGTTGTGTCCCTTAGAATAGAAAATATAGGACATTCATGAAAAACAGTTTAAAAAACAAATGCCTTTAGCCTAGTTAAACAGGCCTCCCATGCTCAAACAACTTAAAATTGACAAAACCCCAAGACTGCAAAATATCGGAGTTGCTGCATAAGAGACTGCACAGTCTAATGGAGGTAAAACTCAGAAAATAGAGAAAGAAATCAGATCTTATTATTATATTACTCAATGGGGCATAAAATCAGAGATCTAATCTCTTTTATACATATACAAGAGAAATCTGCTGCAAATATGTGGTTGAATCATGCTGTATAGCTGAAGCTATGCATAATAATGGCTGAAAATACAAAGAAATGGCTCTAGACTCTTCTTCTAGCTCTCCCAAATAAAGGTTGATCCTCCTCTTGGGAAACTAGCTCCTCAAAATGGGGTTTTGACCCCTCCCACTGCACACCTTAACAAATAACGCATTTTTCTGAAGGGATTGCATTTTTTCTGAAGATAAGTGCTTGGAACAACACCAGGTAGTGGAAAATTCATATCATAAATCTCCTCTTATATTTCTTAGATAGGATCTCCAAGAAAGAGTAGGGAATCCCCACCTGGGAAAACCCTTGCACTAAGCAGTCCAGCAACTTAGCTAAAAAGTAAAGTATGTAGAAAGTATAGCCAGACCACATAAAAATATAATCTCCAATATGTTCATAATATTTCCATCTCCTTCATTATATAATTGATGTGCTTCCTCACTAAGGGTCCCACCCACTATGAGGTTGCTTCCATGCAAAGGCTCCTCCACTCAAACTGCGCTGTCCATCAAGGTGGTTCAATGTATCTAGACATATTTGTTGACTTAGTCAACCTTGATTGAATCTTCATGCCCTGTTCCTTTTCACACTCAAGGTGCCTTCATTTTGACTAGATGGATTGATCTCTATTCACATTGAGCTGGGTTTATTTAGGATCCACTTTTTTGAGAATAAATCATGTTGACTTGGTCAAAATTGACCTTGTCCACATAGTCTAGACCTATTTCACACAGGTGGATGCTTGATCTGGTTATTTCATGATCGCTTTTTCACAGTAGGAGGGATTTTTATTCATATTTGAACAAATTATGAGCCTCCTTACCCATTTATTCATCAATCTAAGTTTTAAGAGAAAAATTAATATTCCCATTAGCTGAAGCTAATTTAGGAATATTACAGATCCACATTCACATTAAGAATTGTTTTTATTCATACTAAAGGGATTTATGGGTCCCTTTACCCTCTTATTCATTTATTAATTAAGGAAGACAAAATTTAATATTCTAATTAGTTAAAAAATAAATTAGGAATATTACATTGTTGGGTATTGCATCTTCAATTAATCACTCTCCTTCGTTTTCACTCTCCATTTCTTCATATAATAACTTTTCCTCCTCCCTTTTTGTTCCTATCCTCTTGGCTTGACACGTTGTTTTATGTCACATAAAATATTTTACATCGCTAAAAACAACGTCATAGCCTTTGTCCTGCAACATTGCGACTAAGACTAAGTTTTTCTTCAAACCTGAAAGGTAATGGTACCAATCCCGGTAGCACTGTACCGTCTGTCCTTTCCCATCTCAATGTGCATCTGGAGATCTTTCTCCTCCAAGTCACTGAAAAGCTCCTTATCTCCTGTCACGTGGAAGGAAGTGCCACTATCTAAATACCACACCGATCCCAATGCACTTGACACCATGCATGTGATAAAGGAGAAGTCAAGCTCAAATTGCGAGGCAAGGGCCTCACCAGCTGCAGCTCCAGCGTCCTTCTTATTTTTCTTCTTCTATGGACAGTTAGTAGCAATATGCCCATGTTTGTGACAGTGAAAAAAGTCCACCTTGGACATATCCAGCTTCTTGCCTTTAAACTCGGATTTATAATGGAATTTATTCCCCTTCAATTTCTTCACCTTGGTAGCCAAAGCACAATCCTCTTCATCATAATTCTTTGATGAAGAGCCATCTCTGGTGTTTCTCCTGAACTCCTCCTGCACCAGATCCGACCACAGTCGTTCCCAATCCAGAATTTTTTCCCGTCCCTTGACAGAGTCTTCATAACTGTGCCAACTCTTAGAAAGTCCCAAGAGAGCCAATCCCACCAAATCATCATCATAAACAGTTATTCCCACACTGCCTAGTTCATCCCGACATTGGACAAACTTCGTGAGATACTTTGAAATGTTGTTGCCCTTTTCCATCTTGATCTTTCCGAGTTTAACTTTGAGTGCAAATTTCCTATGGCCACTACTTCTTTGGAATAGATCCGTAAAAGCCTTCCACATAGCATATGTTGTGGCTTTCCCATGGAGGCTTGAGACAATGTGGTCTCGTACTCCCTCCAACAGGATCCTCCTCGCCTTTTCCACTTTATTTTTCCATGCATCAAGATTGGCAGCATCTGAAAAAGCATGCTTAGGAAAATCATTGTCAATGAATTCCTTCAAGCCATTGTCTTTGAGTACTGCCTCTATCCTGCCCTTCCAAGAAATGTAGTTCAAGCTTCCCTCGAGTGCATAATCTAGTCGCAAGCCATTGAAAGCCATTTTTCTCTTGAATCAGTTGTAGCACCAAGAAAGTCTTTCTGCAAATTTGAATTCTTTCCACCAACAAACTCAGCTCCTCTTCACTACTGTAATCTCCTATGCTCTGATACCATGTAGAAATTTAATACAAAATGCATGTATATCCTAGATTGTCCTAGTCTAACAATATGCTATTGTTAAATACATAATCGCTTCTACTTATCTTTGCGGAAATTTAAAACACAATCGCTAATTACAATATCATGAAGAAAGATCAATCACACACAACATAAATTTTTTTATCGCGGAAAGCTTATAGCTAAAAACCCCACTATCTTCTATTGTATATTATATCATGGATCATGAAACAATTACATACAAAAATCTAATCCAAGATCTCTCAGTACATGAGCTAATTGTCTCACACTGTCATACAAAAATTGGCAATTTCCTTAGCCAATTTACTTTCTCCAGACTGTCTGCCTCCATTGCACAATCCCTACTGATAGAAATCCATAAATGAGTGCAATCCTACCTACCTTGACTGCACAATCCTCATGGGAACATCCAATGTGTGTTTTCTTGCATGTGTGGAAGCGAATAACGTCACAAATGATAGTCAACTTCCCTTAACCTAGAATTCAACTGGGTCTCCACTGGATCTGACATGCATGCAATTAATAGTAGTACATCTTCAGTTGCATGTGAGACCACTGATTGTGAATTAATTAATAATTAATTCACTTGATCTCTCACTAGAGTATCTTTAGTTACAACTAGCACAATTGGGTTTAACTCACTTAACTGAGTTAAACTACTTTACAACTTGCACAACTGCACTTCCAACTTTGTTACAACTTCGAATCACTCAGTTACAACTAAGTCAACCTATGTAGGTTTTAACCCTGTACATAAATTATCTGCAAATGAATCTTAGAAATGGAAAAAAACAAGAGTGAGAACATAAAAAAATAAAACAGATATACACAAATTTTTTCCCCTGGATCCCAAATCGGGACTACCAACTTGAATTTTCATTCTATTCCTTTTAGCGTTACAAAACACAGACACACACACACACATATATATATACATGCTGAAGCATACATAAACCCAAATCCATTAACCGTAGATTCAAACATAACCGTAGTTCCCTTGACCAGATCTACAAAATACCAGGGGCCGAAAACCATCATTCCCAAAAACCATGTGCAAACCCATGCACAAAACCATGGGCAGGTCTGCCCATCGAAAAATAGGGTCCAATTTTTTTTCTCGGGACGTTGCCCTGGAACTCAAATAAGGGGGGCTGCCACCCCCCCTATAACCCCCCTGCTACACCTGGTGCAATGTATAGGAGGAGTTGTCGCGCCGCCACCCCCCCCCCTCGTGCGACTAATCATGGAAATAATATAACACATACCCAACATTCTCCCACTTGTTGTTTTCTTTCCGTAGGGGGCCACAAGAGAGCTTAGGCATTATCCTAGGTCTGCAATGCCCATTGTTTCTCTACACCAAGAGAACTTCTGAGTGCTCATAGAATTCGTCAATGCATCTGCAATATTCTTCAGAATGTCCACTTTTACCAGCAACACCCTTTTATCCTCAACCATATCCCTTACAAAGTGATATTGAACATCAATGTTATTTTTCTTTGAATGATAAGCAGGGTTATTGGCCAAGAAAATTGACTTTGGCTATCACAATATATCCTTATAGCCCGCTGCACCAACCCCATACTTGAACACAATCTCTGCAACCAAACTGCTTCCTTGCTTGCATGAGTGGTTGCCATGTATTCTGCCTCTATAGTTGAAAGAGCCACTACAGAATATCTTTTACTCATCTAACTGGCTGCACCTCCAAATAGGCTAAACACATACCCACTTGTAGATCTTCTTTGGTCTAGATTTCTAGCCCAGTCTTCATCAACAAAAACATGGATGTCCAAAACTCTGTCCAATCTTGGTCTTCTGTGGTAGCAAAAACCATAATCACTAGTGACACTCAAATATCTGAAAACCTGCTTCATTGCTGTCCAATGCTTCTTCCCTAGTTTTGACATAAACCTGCTCAATACTCCCACTGCATTTGCAATGTCTGGTCGAGTACAGACCATTACATACATCAGGTTACCCACTGCACTTTCATATGGAACAGGGACATATCCTCCTCTTATTCTTGTGTCTTGGGACACTATTCAGCAGACAGCTTTACACCTACAGGAATAGGAACCTTCACTAGTTTACTATCCTTCATATTGAACCTCTGCAATATAGTCTCGACATACTTCCTATGGTTTAACCAGAGCTTCCTCTTTTCCCAATATCTCTCAATTTCCATGCCCAAAATATAGTTTGCAGCACCAAGATCCTTCATGTCCAATTTGGATAAAAATTGGGTCTTCAAATATTGGATAATTTCTTTTTCATTTCCAATCAACAACATATCATCCACATACAAGACCAAATAAATAACACGGTCACTAATTAATTTAAAATAACACAATGACCCTCTTTGCTTCTGGTGAAGCCAAGTCCCTGTATATAGGTATCAAATTTTTGATACCACTTCCTTGGTGACTATTTTAACCCATACAGAGACTTTTTTAACCTGCACAACAGTTCTTTCTTACCCTTCACTTCAAATCCTCTAGGTTGCTTCATGTAGATCTTCTCTTCCAGATCCTCGTGAAGAAATTTTGTCTTCAGATCCATATGTTCTACCTCAACATCAAATGCAGTAGCACCAAATAAAAGTAATCTAATAGAAGTAACCTTGGCAACAAGAGAAAAAATATCACCAAAATCAATTCTCGGCACCTGGGAATAACCTTTTGCTACCAACTGAGCTTTGTATTTCTCCACCTTGCCCTATAAATTCATCTTCTTCTTAAACACCCATTTTCTACCTATGGGCTTCCTTCCATCCAACAACTCCACCAAATCCCATGCCTCATTTTTGTGCAAGGATGTCATTTCATCAACCATGGACTCCTTCTAGATTTTTCCATCCTCTGAATCGACTGCCTCCCTAACAGTTCTGGGATCATCATCAGTGATATTTAAAGAAAAAATTGAACATAAAGTAGATGGACTATACCTTTCTGGCTGCCTTCTTTCCTGAACTGATCTTCTCACAGCTGGAGTTTGTGGTTCTTCCTCTTCAGAATATTCTTCTGTTGTAGAGTCTGATTCATCATCCTTTAGCTCAAACTCTATCTTCTCAGGTTACTTTGGTAGGAATTCATGTTTAACAACATATTTCACCTCTCTAAACACCACATCTCGAATGTACACAACTTTCCTTGTTTATGGGTTCCAAATCTTGTAACCTTTTAAACCATCCTTATACCCAATAAAGATGCACCTTTCAGATTTATTATCCAACTTGGTCCTTTTCTCCTTTGGAACATGTACATATGCATCACATCCAAATACCCTTAGATGTGAAAGAGAGGGTTTCTTACCAGTCCATAACTCATGTGGAGTCTTATCCTCCAATGCTGATGAATGTGATCTGTTAACCAGGTAACATGTTGTCTCCACTGCCTCTGCCCAGAATTCCTATCCCAAATCGGTACCACTGAGCATGCTTCTTGCCTTTTCCATCAACGTTATGTTCATTATTTCTGCAACTTCATTTTGCTGAGGTGTGTATGGATTAGTCTTCTATCGTGCTATACCACACTTCTTACATAACTCTTCAAATTACTTCTTGCAGGACTCTCCACCATTATCTATCCTCAACACCTTTATCTTCTTCTCTGTTTGGTTTTCCACCAAAGCCTTAAATTATTTAAATCTGTCAAATACTTCAGATTTATTCCTCAATAAATATATCCATGTATTCCTCGAGAAGTCATCTATGAATGAAACATAGTACATAGAGTTTCCCAGTGATTGATTCGACGCAGGTCCAAAGACATCACTGTGCACAAGCTCTAATATCTTGTTCGCCCTCTTAGCACTAGAAGGAAAACTCACCCGATTATGCTTCCCATATACACAATGTTCATAGAAATCGAAATCCAAAGAGAAATTAAACATACCTTCTACCATACCATTTCCATGTAGTATATGAAGGCCCTTCTCTCCAATATGTACAAGTCTTTGATGCCATAGCATGGTATTTTCTCCAAAGACTGCTAGGCTTTCCTCTCCACTTTCAGGAACCACAGAACTGTTGCACCCATTAATAACAGTGCTACCCTGAAGCTTGTACATAGTTCCAATCTGAACTACTTGGATTAATACCAGTTCTCCCCGAACCATCTTGCTGATACCTTTCTCGAACACTGTTTTTACACATGCATCATCCATCTTGATTACATAAAACATATTTCTGGCCAATGCAGGAATATGTAGAACACCAGGAAGTTTTCTAATCCTTCCACTTTGCAGCTTCAGCTTGACTTTTCCATGTCCAACGATTCTAGCCTTCCTATCATCCCCTAAGAGATATCACCACCATCATACTTACTCGTAGAACCACTCCCTATGGGCAGTGAAGTGAAAGGATGCACCTGAGTCAATCAACCATGCCTTATGATATACCTGTGTATTTGAGGAAGAATCCAAATACACATCCCCACCTTTATCCGAGGTGGTTTTTTCCTCTGCAAAAGAAGCATCATAAGACCCCTTTCCTTTCTCAGGAGCTTTAGATCTACAATCCTTTTTGTAGTGCCCTTACTTTCCGCATTTTCAGCACACCTTTACAAAATTTCCTAGATATTTAGATCTCCCACTCGAAACCTTATTCTTGTTTCTATTCTAGGACCTTCCTCATACAGATAAGGCATCTCCATTTCGGCCCTCCATATTTCTCCGTCTCATTTCCTCCGACAGCAAGGCTAAGACAATGTCACCAAAATTCAAGGTAGTTGTATTGCTACCTATTGCAATAACCAGCCTGTCCCACGAATCTGATAGAGAACACAAAAAACTGATGCACTTATCTTCATTTGAGATTTTAATATCAACAGATAAAAACTGACTTACCACAATATTGAAGGCACTCAGATGCTCTGTCACCGAGCCTCCATCCTTCATCCTCAGGTTATACAATTTTTTCCGCAGGAACAATTTATTCACTGGAGACTTAGATTGGTACAAAGTCCCTAGCTTGTCCCACAAAGCCTTTGTCGTAGCTTCCCCAAATACATTCAACAATACTGAATTTGAGACACACAACCGTATTGTGCTCTTTGCCTTCCGATCCATCTTCTTCTAGTCTTCATCTGACATTTTCGTTGTTTTAGTACCTGGATCTACCGCGATCCACTGATCTTTATCCACCAGTAGATCCTCCATCTTGAGCTTCCACACAAATCAAAACTCTAAGCATTAAATTTCTCGATCTCTATCTTTCCACTGCTCGCCGTCTTCTTTCACCACAAGAATCAATTCCGTAGATCTCCCACTACATAGAGTCTACCACAGGCCCGAGAAAAAAACCCCTCAGCAGCAAAGGCGTCCCCTTGAAGCCGAAACAACTTTGATACCAAATGTAGGTTTTAACCTTGTACATACATTATCTACAAACGAATCTTAGAAACAGAAAATAAACAATAGCGAGAGCATAAAACATAAAACATATACACAGAGATTTTCCCCTGGATCCAAAATTGGGACTACCAGCTTGATTTTTCATTCTATTCCTTTTAGTGTTACAACACACACACACACACACACACATATATATACATGCCGAAGCATACATAAAACCTAATCCATTAACCCTAGATTAGAACATAATCGTAGTTCCCTTGAACGGATCTACAAAATACCAGGGGTTGAAAACCATCATGCCCCAAAACCATGTGCCAACCCATGCACAAAACCATGGGCAGGTCCACCCACCTAAAAATAAGGTCCAATTTCTTTTTCCTGGGGCGTTTCCCCAGACCCTTAACAGGGGGGGCTGCTGCACCCCCTACTGTGCCCAGCGCAACGTACAGGGAGTGTTATCGCCCCCCATGTGACGCCCCTCCTGTGCTCGATGCAACATATAGGGGGGGATATCGCCTCCCCTATGACCCCCCTATTGCGCCTTGTGAAACATACAGGGGGGGATATTGCCCCCCCTATGACCCACCTGCTGCGCCCGGTGCAACGTACAAGGGGGGCTATCACCCCCCCTGTGCCCCCCTGCTGCACCTGACGCAATGTATAGGGGGGCTATCGCCCCCCTGTGACCCACCTGCTGAGCCCGACACAATGTATAGGGGCGGCTATCGCCCCCCCTCTGACACCCCCGTGCATGCGACTAATCGTGGAAAGAATAAAACACATACCCAACAACTTGCATGTCCTGCCAACCAACCTCTTAACTCGAATTTCCTATAGCTAAATGATTTGCCACTTCAGTTAACTATTTACAAGTGCTCATTGAGAATAGAATATAGTTTATTGTCCAACTATTATTAAGGGATAATAATAGCCGAGATGCATCTATAAATATACATGAATTGTATAAATATATTATGCACATA